>JACEFZ010002319.1:412500-427500 GCA_014155875.1 Cepaea nemoralis
TTTGTGGGTGTTGGTGGGATGTGTGGATGGATGTGTGGGGGTGAAAGTAGGGGTGCGGGAATGGGTGTGGGGGATGTGTGTATGGGTGGAGGATATGTGTATGGGACGGATGCGGGGGATGTGTGTTTATGTGGGTGGAGATGTGTGGATGGTTTGAGGAAGTATGTGTGGGAGGCGGGGTTGTGTGGGTAGGGGATTGTGTTGGGTGGATTGGGGATGCAAGGGTGGGTGTGGAGAAGTGTATGGTGTGTGGGTTTGAGATATGTGTGCGGTATGTTGGTGGGGGATGTGTGAATGATGTGTGGGTGGAGGGTATGTTTGTGGTGGTATGGGTGGAGGATAGTGTGTGGTGTGGGGGATGTGTGTGATGGATGCGGGGAATGTGCGTATGGATGGGGTATATGTGTGGGTGAGTAAGGGATTGTGGAGGTTGTGGGAAGTATGTGGGGGTGTGTGGGTGGGAGATGTGTGTGTGGGTGGGGGTGTGTGAGTGGCTTAGGGATGTGTAGGTGGGTGAGAGAGTTGTATGTGTCGGGGTGGGATGTGTGAGTGGGTGAAGGATGTGTGTGGGTAGGGGTATTGTGATCGAGAGATGTTTGGTTGGGGGTGTGTGGGTGCGTAGTGGAGGATGTATGCGTGAGTGAGTGTGTGTTGGTGGACGGGTAGGGAATGCGTGTGTGGGTGGGGAGAGGTGTGTGGTGTGTTGGTTGGGGATTTTGTGTGGGTGGGGGATTTTTGTGGTGTGTGAGTGGGGGTATGTGGGGTGGATGGGTAAGGGTATCTGTGTGGGTGTGTGTGGGAATACTGTGTGGTATCTGGGTGGGGGATATGTGTGTGGTGTGTAAGTGGGGATGTGTTGGTGAGGGATATGTGTGTATGTGATGCATGGGTTGGGAATAGTGCGTGATAGGGGGTGTATGTGATGTGCGGGTTGGGGATTGTGTGGTGGGGTATTACGTTAAGGCATGTGTGGTTGGGTGGAAGTTGTATGTGTGGGTGTTGGGGTGTGTGTGAGTGGATTGGGGATGTATGGGTGGTTAGGGAGATGTGTGTGTGTGTGTGGGGGGGGGGGGTGTAGGGACATGTCAGTTGGTGGGGATGTGTGTGTATGGTTTGGGGATGTGTGAGTGGATGTGCGATGTGTGGGTTGGTGGGGGATTGTGTGCATGGGTGGGGAATATGTTGTCGATGGAGATGTGGCTGGGGGATGGGTGGTTTGAGGTGTGGGTGGGGAGAGGATGTGTGGGTTAGGATGTGTATGTGGATGGGCGTGGGATGTGTGGGTTGGTGGGGGAATGTTTGTGGGTGGCGAGTGTGTTTTGGTTGGGGGATCAGGTGAGGGCAGTGTGTGTGGGTGGGGGATGTGCGGGAGGGGGATGGGTCGGTTGGTGGGGTATGTATGTGTCCCTTGGTGTGCGTGTGTGTGGGTAGGTGGGGGTGTGTATGTGTGGGTGGGGTGATGTATGGATAGGTGGGAGATGGGCCTCATAACATGGTAATTAGCCTTGTTTATGTTTACAACATTCATTTCACAATGTTTATTTTACTTCCTATGTAAATGTTGATGAACGAAAGATGAGTGATTGGAAGGGCCGAATGTAAGACGGGCCTGCGCGCCCAATTTGTGACCCTAATCAAGTTGATTTGATTTGATTTGATTTATCCATCTAAGTCTACGAAGACTGAGCATGGAATAAACTGTCACACAACCTGATCTTTCCAATACTTCAGTCTTTGTGATTTTGTCTTGCCACTAAATACCAAGAATTCTTCGCAGACACCGCATATGAAAGCTGTTTAAATGTTTCTCTTGGTGTGAGTAAGTTGTCCAGGTTTCACTGCCATAAAGAAGAGTACTAAGGACGCAAGCTTGATAGACAAGGACTTTTGTTTTTGCAGTAAGCTTCCTGTTCTCCCAGACTCTTTTTGTTAACCTGTTCATTGTTGTTGCTGCCTTACCAATCCGGATGTTGATTTCCTGATCTAGGGATAATTTGCTATTTACCACTGATCCTAGATATGTAAAATGGTCTACCGTCTCTAGTTCGGCGTCGTCAATAAAGATTGATGGTACCCCATGTGCACCTTGTGACATAATCACATAGCGCTAAATAACGAAATATTCCGGATCTGGATCTGGAAATTGAGGAAGCAGATTCGCATAGAATACTACTGGCGCGAACGCGTAAGACCTCTCGACCAATGTGATCTCTATAAACCGCACGATAAAGATGCAGGGAGTTTTTGATGTGTAGTGTAAGGATGATAAACCGTTCAATAAAGGTGCACAATTTTAGAGATACAGGGAGTTTTTGATATGTAGTGTGTGGATGATAAACCTTTCAAAAAAGGTGCACGTTGAGAGATAACACCTGCAACTTAGGCAGTGTTCCACAAGCCTGGAGAGAAGCAATCATGATACCCCTAGTAAAATCTGGGAAAGATAGTTCCATTGCCTCTAGCTACAGACCAATTAGCCTCACCAGCTGTCTCTGCAAAACACTGGAACGCATCATCAATCACAGACTACAGTGGTACATTGAAAGTGAAAACATCCTTGTGCCACAACAGGCTGGCTTTTGGCAGTGCTACTCTACAGAAGATCAGACAACCTATTTCTCTAAAGAAGTTGAGGATGCATTCCAAGAGAAGAAGCTGGTACTTGCGGCATGGATGGATCTGAAGAAAGCCTTTGACAAAGTCTGGAAAGAAGGTCTTATGAAGAAACTGAGAAACTGTAAAGTCAATGGAAGAATGTACAAATGGGTGAAAGCATATTTGCACAACAGAAGAGCCCGAGTACAGACAGACGGTCTCAACAGCAAGAAAGTACTATTGCGTCACGGTGTTCCGCAGGTTGGAGTCTTGTCCCCCACACTTTTTCTAATCTTCATCAATGATCTTGTTGCTAATCTACCCGATGGAATTAAAGCGGTAATGTAAGCTGATGATCTGGTTTTATGAAGAACATATGAACATGCATCAGTGGCCACCATATTGCTACAGAGAGCTGTAGATACATTTGTTGCACGGGCGGATAGATGGTGTGTCAGCATAAACATTGACAAGTGCAGCACCACTCTATTTACCCAAATCTAAACAAAAGACAGGGATCATCCATATAAATGGAAAGCCCCTAAGAGAAGATAAAGAACAAACATTCCTTGGTGTAACATTTGATGACAGGCTGACATGGAGAAATTACATTTAAAAAAGCAGTAGCAAAAGCCAGAAGGAAAATAGCCATACGGGTCGACTGTGTGGTGTTCAGCATAAAAAACCACACTACAAGAGCTGGACAAGGTAGCAAAATCAAGCTTTTAGAGTCATCACAGGAGGGATGAGATCAACCCCTATAGTAGCAATGGAGAAAATGGGGAGGACACAAGCACTGAGAGAACGCAGAGATACAAAACCATTAATACAAGCAGACAAGTTCCTCAGCTTGCCAGGCCACCCTATGAAGAACCGATTTGAAAACTTAGCTATGGGGCGGTTGAAAAGAAGTAGTTTTATCCACCAGGTCAAACAACTCTGTAGAGAAACCACCGATCTTCCTACAGTTGGTATTCCACTGACAACTATTCCAGAGCGACCTCGATGGAAAGATGAACATAGACTATCACTACAAATCCAGACAAAAGTGAGAGGAATATTTGACAAGGAAGAACAGAACAGTGTACAGCGCAGAACAGCCACTCTCAGCTTCCTTGATGACGAATACCCACAGGACCTTTGGATCCGAGTCTATACAGATGGGTCAGCGCAAAATGCTGTTCGAAATGGAGGAGCGGAAGTGTATATAGAATACCCAAATAATACTAGGGACACGGCCAGAGTTCCAACAGGAAAGTACTGCCATAACTATGATGCTGAAATTGAGGCAATCAAGATAGCAATAGAGAAATTACAAAATACCAGCCATGGTAGACAACCTGTGGTGATATTGACAGATGCAAAATCAGTAATAGAGGCACTCCTGTCTGGGAAATTACCAGTTCTAAGGACACTACTTTCTGAACTTAGCAGTCAGCATAAGGTCACCATACAGTGGATACCATCCCACTGTGGAGTACCCGGAAACGACAGAGCTGATCGATTGGCTAAGGAAGGAGCAAAAGAAGAACAGCCTGATGTGCCCATTACATTCCACCAAAAGAAAAGAATGATGAAATCAGTCAGAAGGCGACCAAACCCTACTCAAGACGACTACCACGTTATGGACAGACCAGAACAGGTCATTATTCTGCGCCTCAGAACAGGACACAATAGATTACGCAACCACATGTATACAAAATTCAAGATTGGTGACACAGCCATGTGCACATGTGGTTTGGCGTCGCAGACAGCAGAGCACATACTCCAGGACTGCCCAAACTACAACATATCCAGGCGAACCTTCTGACCTAGAGAGACAACAGTGGAAGATAAACTCTATAGACCGCTGAGTGAACTAAGAAAGACTGTTAGATTCATACAACAGACAACATTGCAGCTATAGACATATTTCAAGCGAACGAAAGAAGAAGAAGAAGAAGAAGAAGAAGAAGAAGAGATAAAGGGAGATTTTGATGTGTGTTTTTTTTTTTTTCAAAGTTGCGTATCGCTTACGGGACGTTGCAGTCAACACCAGCATTTTTCAGCTGTTGTTGATGTACTAGGCAAGTGTTACGTTCAGTAGTTTGCCATTGCTTTCTGAACGACCGGCTCCCATACCAGCACGTTATAACACAACGCGACACGGTCAGCTGCACAAATCGGTCGCAGATGAGCTTCGAACGCCTGGTACCCGGCTCACGAACCGCTTTCGCAAGCCTTTATGTTTATGCCTATTTGATGTGTAGTGTATGGAAAATAAACCGTTGAATGAAGGTGCAAAATTTGAGAGATACGGGGACTTTTTTAATGTGTAGTGTATGGATGATAAACCGTTCAATAAAGGCAAACCATTTGAGAAATAAAGAATGTCTTAGATGTGTAGCGTTTGGATGATAAACCGCCCAGTAAAGGTACAGCATTTGATAGATGAAGGGTGTTTTTGATGTGCAGGGTTTGGATGTTAAACAATACGATAAAGGTGCACTATTTGACAGATAAAGAGTGTTTTTCATGTGTAGCGTCTAGATGATAAAAGTGTTTGGCAGATAAATTAATGAATAGGTGTGCACTGTTTGGAATATAATCAAACCAGCATAGATGTTATGTTTGAGAAATAAACCAGCAATAAATTAAAATGTGTTGTTTTCACTCTTTCGTTGTCTGACTCAAAGGTGTTCTCTCTTTCATTGTCTGACTGATGTATGTTCTCTCTTTCATTGTGTGACTGATATATGTTCTCTCTTCCATTGTCTGACTGATATGTTCTCTCTTCCATTGTCTGATTGATATGTTCTCTCTTTCATTGTCTGACTGATATGTTCTCTCTTCCATTGTTTGACTGATATATGTTCTCTCTTCCATTGTCTGACTGATATGTTCTCTCTTTCATTGTCTGACTGATATGTTCTCTCTTCCATTGTCTGACTGATGTGTTCTCTCTTCCATTGTCTGACTGATATGTTCTCTCTTCCATTGTCTGACTGATATGTTCTCTCTTTCATTGTCTGACTGATATGTTCTCTCTTCCATTGTCTGACTGATATATGTTCTCACTTCCATTGTCTGACTGATATGTTCGCTCTTCCATTGTCTGACTGATATGTTCTCTCTTCCATTGTCTGACTGATATGTTCTCTCTTCCATTGTCTGACTGATATGTTCTCTCTTCCATTGTCTGACTGATATGTTCTCTCTTCCATTGTCTGACTGATATGTTCTCTCTTCCATTGTCTGACTGATATGTTCTCTCTTTCATTGTCTGACTGATATGTTCTCTCTTCCATTGTCTGACTGATATGTTCTCTCTTCCATTGTCTGACTGATATGTTCTCTCTTCCATTGTATGACTGATATGTTCTCTCTTCCATTGTCTGACTGATATGTTCTGTCTTCCATTGTCTGACTGATATGTTCTCTCTTCCAATGTCTGACTGATATGTTCTCTCTTTCATTGTCTGACTGATATATGTTAGTTAGTTAGTTAGTTAGTTAGTTGGTTAGTTAGTTAGTTAGTTAGTTTAGTTTAGTTAGTTAGTTAGTTTAGTTAGTTAGTTAGTTGGTTAGTCATTTAGTTAGTTAGTTAGTTAGTTATTTAGTTAGTTAGTTAGTTAGTTAGTTATTTAGTTAGTTAGTTAGTTAGTTAGTTAGTTAGTTAGTTAGTTAGTTAGTTAGTTAGTTAGTTAGAACTGATATGTTCTCTCTTTCAATGCTGACTGTTAGTTGTTCTCTCTTTCATTGTCTGACTGATAGGTGTTCTCTCTTTCATTGTCTGACTGGTAGGTGTTCTCTCTTCCATTGTCTGACTGATAGGTGTCCTCTCTTTCATTGTCCAGCCGTTGTATTAAATCTCTTTATGCAATCGATGATGAGTGACACATTTAGAAAGTAAAAACATTCAGCAGACGATTGGAAAGACGAGCAGAAGTAAATTAGATGTTGATGATAAGAAAAACGAGTGGAAATAAGTCAGATGGAGATGATAAGAGCAATTTAAAGACAAAAAAAATCGGAATGGACGATCATAAAACATTCACGATGGTGTTGAAAGAATGGTATCCGAACAGGTTGGCAAAACACACCCACACTGGGGCAACACAGGCAGGCTTTGTCTGAGGACACCCAAGTATTAGCGAGGCTAGTTGCCGAGAGACAGGGTTGAGTTCAGCCGGTGCCCGGACCTGCCGCACGTGCACTCTCTAGAATTGTTTGTCAATAATGATGATAGCTTTCCTCGTGGCTCAAGAGCCCAGAAAAATGACAGCTTATGATCCTGATTGATTCGAAAAAATTCCAATTTTATGTAAATTAGAAACTGACGTCTTTAGCCTAAAAACATGATAGCAATAGAGCGTCTAGGAACATTTCCGGGGAATAAGAGAAAACATCTCCTTTCTGATGATGAAAAATGATGATGTTGTAGGGAATTATGCTAATCTGTTATGGCCGAAGGACAAGGCCGTAAGGCCGGACAAGCGCCCAGGTCTAATCTGTTTATTCTGTTCTTGTCTCACTCCGGAAATTGATTATGGTTATCCGGGGAATTACTGGCTTCTGTGGCTATGGAAATGTAATTTTCTGATGTCTATTCTATCACCTCAGAGACTCGTACTTCCCATCTCCGTGTGTCCTATACACACATTGTTAAAAGACAGCACTGTTAATACACTTTAATGTTAAGAAACGGTACTGTAAACAGACTGTACTGCTAATACGCTGTAATGTTAACAACTAGACAGATATAATTATAGAAAGACAGATAAGAGTACAATAGGCAGATCATTAGACAGATCTAATTATAGACAAGACACATAAGGGTAGAATGGGCAGATAACTACACAGATCTAATTATAGACACCACAGATAAGGGTACATTGGGCATATAACTGGACAGATCTAATTATAGACAAGACAGGTAAGAGTACAATGAGCAGATAACTAGACAGATCTAATTATAGACAAGACAGATAAGAGTACAATGAGCATATAACTAGACAGATCTAATTAGAGACAAGACAGATAAGAGTACAATGAGCAGATAATTAGAAAGATCTAATTATAGACAAGACAGATAAAAGTACAATGAGCATATAACTAGACAGATCTAATTATAGACAAGACAGATAAGAGTACAATGAGCATATAACTAGACAGATCTAATTAGAGACAAGACAGATAAGAGTACAATGAGCAGATAATTAGAAAGATCTAATTAGAGTCAAGACAGATAAGAGTACAATGAGCATAAAACTAGACAGATCTAATTAGAGACAAGACAGATAAGAGTACAAAAGGCAGATACTTAGACAGATCTAATTTATAGACAAGACAGATAAGAGTACAATGAACAGATAACTAGACAGATCTAAGTACAGACAATACAGATAAGAGTACAAAGGGCAGATACTAGACAGATCTTATTATAGACAGGACAGATAGTACAATGGGCAGATAACTAGACAGATCTAATTATAGACAAGACAGATACTAGTGCAATGAGGAGAGATAGGTCTAATTATAAACAGAAGACAGAAAAGACCACAATGAACAGATAACTAGGCAGATATAGTTATGAAAAGCCGACAGATAAGAGTACAATGGGCACACAACTAGACATATCTAATTACAGACAGGATACAGTCAAGAGAAAAATCGACAGGCATTTAGACATATCTAATTATAGAGACAAGACAGATAAGAATACAATGGCACACACATACATAGATCTAATTATGGAAAGCAGTCGGACAAAAGTACACTGGACACAACACTTTATAGACAGCATGAAGGCTAGAGTACATTCTGCTCATAGCCATAGTACAGTCTGCTCATAGCCATAGTACAGTCTGCTCATAGCCATAGTACAGTCTGCTCATAGCCATAGTACAGTCTGCTCATAGCCATAGTACAGTCTGCTCATAGCCATAGTACAGTCTGCTCATAGCCATAGTACAGTCTGCTCATAGCCATAGTACAGTCTGCTCATAGCCATAGTACAGTCTGCTCATAGCCATAGTACAGTCTGCTCATAGCCATAGTACAGTCTGCTCATAGTTAGATAGAAATAATTATACAAAACATAGAGACACTAATATCACTGACGTGTGCATAGTTCAATTGATACGTACATATATTTCTGTGTCTACCATTTGGGTGAGAGAGTGTATAGTTGCTACAATTGTCACCTCGTCACCAACAGTCCAGACACCACACTCAGACGCACAGTCACACACTCCCCCACACATACACCCACACACACCACACCCACACAGCCGACCGCAGCCTACTGCTTTGTTGGAGACTGGCTCCACAAAGCTGTATGTATATGTGTATTATTGTTTGTATACAGACTATATGTGGGCACAATGCACTCTGTGTGCATGTATTATTGTTTGTATGACGAGTGTATGTGTGCACCATGTAGTGTGTACTCATGCGCATGATATAATGTTTAGGAATGTATATACTGTCGTGAAAGTATGTATTTCTATCTACGTCCAGTCTCTGTGTTTTAGCGCATATATAAATGTGCGCGTATGTCTGCGCGTTCGCCCGAGCATGCATGCATGTGATTTAACATCTTAGACACTTAGAGTGCTTTGACATAGACAACCCAGGGGCTGCCACATGTTTTGGCCAAAATAGACTAATATAATTGTGGGGGGAAAAACAAGAAGAGACAAATATTCACATCCCTCCCGCAAGACACAATAACACACGCGCTAGAAACTTTGATTTTTGAAATGATTCTAACGCCGGAAATGCGTTGACTTCAATAGAAATCTCTCCCAATCAGAGTAAAGAATTCTCAATTCTCTGTGTATTGACCTGGTCCAGAACCCATTTTCAATTCCGATTGTGTCCCCTGAAGGAACTCTCAAGTCGGCATGTTATCCGGAGAGCTGTGATTTCGCCATCTTGGTGCAGTGGCCTTCTGGTCCAGGGGTGAAATGTATTCCAGATCTGGCACTCTTTTGTTTAATATCATAGGAACAAGGCCAGGCCATCATCCCCATGTTGTCAAGTGCTTCCTCGACTTTGTCTCTTCATTCGGAAGTAAAATTAGAGCATCTTGCAGCTGGCGAATTCACGGAGAGATTTGCAACCGACACGAATCAGTATTTGTATTATAGAATCTTACAACATGGGCCCGTGTCTTCTGTTGTCTGCAAATATGTTTGTTGTATATTTTCTATGGTTTCATCAAATATATGAAGAGATAAATGGGAAGCTATACTGACGGACTGATCTGACACAAACAAAGGTAATAGCATAGATGGAGGCAATGGCATATATGCATACATACTTTTGTATGGATGTGAAGCGTGGACAATGAGCAGTCAAGCTGAAAAACAGCCGACGGCTGTGAAAATGTGGTTTCTGAGGAAAATGCAAAGAATACCATGGACAGACAGAACAACTAATGAACAAGTCCTTCAAGAAACATATGAAGATCGTAAACTGATTAGAGTTATGAGGCGTAGACAGTCAAAATTTTGTGGACATGTTATGAGAAGAAATGACTTGGAGAACTTGGTGACAGCTGGCAAGATCGAAGGGAAGAGACCAAAGGGAAGACCGAGAAGTATATATCTGGATGGCTTGGCCACGTGGCATGGTCAAGACAGGAACACGGAGCTGATCCACGACTCTGGTGATCGAGTGAGATGGCAGAACATGACCGCCCACGCTTATCGGCATGACACATGATAGATGGATGGATACACATGAACGCGGTATGCGGGATTACAAAATGCGTCCGTAAGACAAACGATTAATAGATAGATCGATACACATACAGACAGAAAGACCACGCAAAGGCAGAAAGGCGAGCATAAAGATAGACCCACAAGCGGAAAGACAGATAGACCGACAGACAGGTGGCTTGATGGATAGAAGAATGGGTGGATGAACAGACAGATAAACAGATGGATAGATAGAAATACAGACAGACAGGCAGACATTCAAACGGACGGAAGGACGGAATCACAGTCAGACGGAAGGACGGATGCGTGGACGGACAGACGGATGTATAGATAGACGGACTGACGGACGGACGGATGGACGAACGGACGAACTGACAGACAGACAAACAGACAGACATAGATAGATAGATAGATAGATAGATAGATAGATAGATAGATAGATAGATAGATAGATTGAGAGACAGACAGACAGACAGACAGACAGATAGATAGATAGATAGATAGATAGATAGATAGATAGATAGATAGATAGATAGATAGATGAGATAGATAGATAGAATAGAACTAACGGACTTTATTTTCAAGGGCAAACAAATTGGGCACGCAGGCCCGTCTAAACATTCGGCCCTTCCAATCAATCATCTTTCGTTCATCAAGTGCATAGTACATTCACATAGGAAAAATCATTGTCAAATGAATGTTGTAATCATAAACAATACATGTAACCATGTTATGAGACAAATCCCCACCCACCCATCCCTTATCCATCCGCGCGTCCTTCACACACACACCCCACCACCCAACCACACAATACCCCCAGGCACATACATACCCCCATCCATCCACCCCATCCCCAAGCCACACTTACCACTACAACCCCTACCTACACCATTTCCAAACCCACACACAAACACACATCACCCACACACCAAAATCCCCGACACATCCCCCATCCACCCACACACAAACCCAGGCACACATGCATGCACCCACCCACCCATCACCAACCCACACACCCCCATCTTCACACATCTCCCCACCCACACACACATCCTTCACACGCCCATAACATACCAACACTCACCCACCCACATATCCTCCACCACCCACCCACACACCCCCAACCACCCAGGTAAACACACATCCCCCAAACACACATCACACACCCACACACACATATTCCAACCAACTCACACATCCCGCACCTACCCACACACAAAACCCGGACCACCCACACATCCCCAACGTACTAACATCCCCCAGCCACACAATCTCCCCCACCCAAACATCCCGCATCCACACACACACACACACACACACATGCCCCACTCCCCAATCTACACACACTCACCTTTCCACACACAATCCACCCCCCGCCACCCCCGCTACCCCCCCCCCCCCTATCTCCAATCCCCCAATTACACATCCCTTAACTACACATCTCCCCACCCTTACACTCACGCACACACATCTCCCCACCCATACACACATCCAAACCCACCAACACATTTCTCATCCAAAACCACACAACTTCCACCCACACACACGCCACCACACACATATACCCCACCCACACACATCCGCCACCCACATACATCTTCCCACCCACACACACATCCCCATCCGTACACTCATCTCTCACACACATCCACCCACTCACGTACTCATTTACCAACCACTCACATCCACACATCCCCCACATACCCATCAACACATGCATCTCCCATCTACTCACCCACCCATACACATACCAACCACCCAGCCAAACACACATGCCCCACCCTCACATACATCCTTCATCCACCCGCACATACCACACCAAACCACACCTCCCCCACCCACCCAAACAACCCTGACCCATCTACTCTCACATACAACACCCCACCCATAAACACATTCCCCCACCTACACACACATCCCCCACATGCAATTCCCATACACATCCCATCCCACACATCTCTCACCCACACAAACACATCTCCCCACCCACCTACAAACACCCTCACCACCCACACATACATTCTCCACCCACTCACATTTACCCCATCCACGCTCTCGCACTCACACCCACACAGACATATCCCCCATTCACAGACACATCCCCACACCCATCCCCCAACCCACACATTTCCCACACACCCATTTACCCATACATCCCTCTCCCACAACCCACCCAACTACACATTCCCTACCCACACACCCAACGCACCAACACCACACACTTCCAATCAATATCCCCCACCCACACACACATCCCTCACCCACACACACACATCCCCCACCGACCACGCATCCTTTAACCCATCCACATATCACCCATCCACCCATATAAACCCCTCCACACATACATCCCCCCACCACCATACACACACATCCCTCACATACACAACCACATACACATCCTCACATCTAGACACATACATGATGTCTCATATGATCACTGAAACTAGTTTTAACAAACTCCCATACTTTACACACACATACACTGACGATTGACGTGAGCATTCTCGCAAAAATTGTAAGAAATGGAGAAACAATTGTGTATATACATTGTGTAGCGTAAAAATAAGTGATGCAAGTAAACTCTCTCGCTCGCTCTCTCTCTCTCTTCTCTCTCTCTCTCTCCTCATCTCTCTCTCTCTCTCTCGAGAGAGAGAGAGAGAGAGAGAGAGAGAGAGAGAGAGTGTATAGTGTGGGAGTTTGATCATAATAGTAGGTTGGGGGATGGGGGGATGTGTGTGTGGGTGGATTCGTGATGTGTTTGGGGTGGGCTCAGGAGTGGTTGGGTGGGTGGGGTGGGGGATTTGTGTGTGGATGCGTGTGAGATGTATGGGTGAATGGGGAGATGTGTTAGTGGGTGGGGATGTTTGTTTGTCTAGGTGGTTGTGGGTGAGTGGGTGGAGGAGGATACGTGGTGGATAATTGATGGTGGGTTATGGGATGGGTGGGGGTATATGTGGGTGGGGAGATGTGGGTGTGGGGATAGTGTGGTGGGTGGGAGATGTGTGCAGGTGGGGGTAGTTGTGGGTTTGGGGATGTGTGTGTGGTGAGGGATGTGTATGGGTGTGGGATGTTTGGGTGGATGGGTGGGGAGTGTGTGTGGGTGAGAGATGTGTGGGTGAATGTGTGTGGGGGATGTGTGTGGGTTGGGGAGGGGTGCGTGATGGGTGTGGGTGATGGATTTGGAGATGTGTGTGTGGGTGGGGGATATGTCTGGCTGGGTGGGGTGTGTGTGGCTGGATGGGGGATGTATGTGTGGGTAGTGAGGGTGATTGTAGTTGGGGGATGTGTGGATGGGTAGGAGATGTGTGGATAGATGTGTGTGTGGGATGTGTCTTTGGGATGTGTGTGGGTGTGGTGTTGTGTGGGAGGGGAGCTGGGTGTGGATAAATGATGTTTGTGTGGGTGGGTGAAGGTGTGGCTGGGTTTGCGGGCGGGTGAAGGATGTGTTGTGAGGGGTGGGGATTGTGTGCTTAGATGGGTGGTTGGGATGTGTGAGTGTGGGTGGGTAGATAGGAGATGTATGTGTTGATGAGTGGGTAAGGGATGTGTGGGTGTTAGTGGTTGAGGGATAAGTACGTGTGTCTAGGGATGTGTGAGGGGATGAATGTATGGGTTGGGGATGTGTGTGTGGGTTGTGTGTGTGCGTGGATGGGAGGTGTGTGTTTGTGAATGGGGAATGTGTTGGTGGGTGGGGATGTGTGTGAGGGATGTTTGTATGGGTGGGGAGATTGTGCGTGGGTGGGATGTGTGTGTGGTTAAGGGATGTGTGGCTGGGGAATGGGTGGATGGAGGATGTGTGGTTGGGTAGAGGATGTGTGGGTGGGTGATTGTATATGAGTAAGGGTGTGTGGTTCAGGGATGTTTGGTTGGGGGATGGGTGGATAGAGGATGTGTGGGTGGGTAGAGGATATGTGGGTGGGTGAGTGTGTGCAGGTTAGGAGATGGTGGGGGATGATTGTAGGTGTGGGCTCGGGATCTGTGAGTGGGCTGGGGGAGATGGGAGATTATGTGGGTGAGTGCGGAATTTGTGTGTGGGTAGGTGCGGAATATGTGAGTTGACGGGGAGATGTGTGTGTGGCTGAGGAATGTGTGTTTGGCTGGGTGGTTGGAGGTGTGTGGGTGGAGGAGGATATTGGGTGAGTGATTGTTGGTGGGAAATGGGACGGGTAGAGGATATGTGAGTGGGTGGGGAGATGTGTGTATTTGGGGGATATGTGGGTTATTGAATGTATGTGTGCTTGGGGTGTGGGTGGATGAGATGTGTGGTGGGTGAGAGGTGTCTGTGGGTGGGGAGATGTGTAGGTGTAGGGATGTGGTGGATGGGTGGGGAAATGTATTGTATGTGTGTGTGGTTGGGTGGGGGAGTTGGAGTGAATGGGGGATGTGTGGGTGGGTGGTGGATGTGTCTCATAACATAGTAATATGCATTGTTTATGTTTACAAAATTCATGTGACAATGTTTTTTTTCCTATGCACTGTTGATGAAAGAAAGATGAGTGATTGGAAGGGCCGAATGTACGACGGGCCTGCGTGCCCAATTTGTTACCCTTTGAAAATAAAGTCTGTTCGTTCGTTCGTTCTTTCTCTCTCTCTCTCTCTCTCTCTCTCTCTCTCTCTTTCTCTCTCTCTCTCTCTCTCTCTCACTAACTCACTCTCTCCCACTCACGTTACAGTAGTGTTATATTATACATGATAA
>JACEFZ010002319.1:432500-449457 GCA_014155875.1 Cepaea nemoralis
ACTGTTGGTTGATGATTTCTGCAAGTTTGATTTGGCATTCATGTCTTCATTCATTCAGTCAGTCGATCAGTGGTTCAATTAGTAAGCCAGTTAGTCAGTGGTTCAGTCAGTTAGTCAGTCAGTGGTTCAGTCAGTTAGTCAGTCAGTGGTTCAGTCAGTCAAACTGTGGCTCATTCAGTCAGTATGTGGTCCAGTACAGTCAGTCAGTGGTTCAGTTAGTAACCCAGCCAGTCAGTGGTTCAATCTGTCAGTCAGTGATTCAGTTAGTCAGTCAGTTGTTCAGTCAGTCAATCAGTGGTTCAGTCAGTCAATCAGTGGTTCAACCAGTCAGCCAGTGGTTCAATTAGTAAGCCAGTCAGTCAGTGGTTCAGCTAGTCACTCAGTGGTTCAGTCAGTCAGTCAGTGGTTCAGTTAGTCAGTCAGTGGTTCAGTCAGTCAGTCAGTGGTTCAGTTAGTCAGTCAGTGGTTCAGTCAGTCAGTCAGTGGTTCAGTTAGTCAGTCAGTGGTTCAGTCAGTCAGTCAGTCAGTGGTTCAATTAGTAACCCAGCCAGTCAATTGTTCAATCTGTCAGTCAGTGATTCAGTTAGTCAGTCAGTGGTTCAGTCAGTCAGTCAGTGGTTCAGTCAGTCAATCAGTGGTTCAGTCAATCAATCAGTGTTTCAGTCAGTCAGTCAGTTATTCAGTTAGTAAGCCAGTCAGTTAGTGGTTCAGCTAGTCACTCAGTGGTTCAGTCAGTCAGTCAGTGGTTCAGTCACTAATTCAGTGGTTCAGTCAGACAGTCAGTCACTCAATCAGTTAGTAATTCAGTGGTTCAGTCAATCAGTGGTTCAGTCAGTCAGTCAGTGGTTCAGTCAGTCAGTGGTTCAGTCAGTCAGTGGTTCAGTCAGTCAGTAGGTCAGTCATCCACATAATTTATCTTGAACTCCTCGATGTAAAAAAGAAAAACAAGGACCCGTCTTCAAACTCCAAGATGCCTCGGGCAATAGGTGTAGGACCCATGTATTCACAGACCAAACCGTACTCGCTGAGTGCTGTGGCCAGTACCATTCCGACCGCCTTTGCTGCCTAAGAAGGATGCTTGACAGGCTCTCTCAGCAGTTAATAATTTCTGTCACTGATTACGGTTTGGGGCTGCTGACAGTATCAAAGAGCCAGCTTCAAAGGTTGGAACGCATACAGAATGCTGCAATGTGGGTTATCATGGCGTACACAAAGGACATATCAATTATCATGAGGAATATCCTGGCGCTACCAACAATGGCGGATGGTACCTGAGAGTTGCTGCAGATAGGCACCCCCTACATGAAGGATATGGTCAAGGGTCATAGACTAAGACGAGGCAGGTCCTGGATGGCACAGGAAGAAATATTTATACGTCACCCATCTATACTGATGGGTCAGTGGTGAGAGACAGACGGAGTGGTTGGAGTTTCATTACAAAGGCTAATGGACGGTTCGTGAAAATAGAGAGTCTAGCATATGAGGCTACAACCTCCGGCATGAGTATGGAGATGGAGGTGGTCACTGCGGCATTCCGTTGGTTAGACGAGACCATTGCGGCACACATTGCGTTCATTATGGACTCAACGAGTAAGCTCAGTAAGTGGAGAAAGGAATGTTTTGTGTGGAATGGCCCACCTCGCTTCGGAGATCACAGATTGTGAGAATTGTTCAGGTTATTTGCATAGCCATGCGGGAGTGCGGAATTGTGAGCGAGCTGGTAGACTGGCGGGGAATGCGGCTCTTGGTGGTTAATTGCCTGAGGACGGGGGGGGGGGGGGGGGGGGGGGGGGGGTCGTGCGCTCGTGGGGCCGGGTGGAGAAGATGGGGGGAACAGATTGAGAGCCCGTGTGTGAAGAGGATGAGATAACTGGGATTATCAGGGGTTCTGGTGGAGTCAGGAATCTGTGAGGGAAGCCCCAGCGATGATTTCGGCCAGATAGCGGTCGAGGAACGATTGGTAGTGTAACTCTTCGCTGGCTATTGAACAAGGGGACGGCGCGTATGGGAATGTCCTGAGTGTAGTGATGTCAGTTCTTAACTCAACTCAACTCGGCAATAACTCAAACTAAACTCTTCTCAGGAATTTCATTTCCATTGTTGTAATTTTTATTTTTTTCTTGTTTTGTCATTGTCCAGGTTTGACATTGGTAGCATAGAAGTGTTCTTTATTATTGGTGCCAATTGTCCAATGAGTTGGTTTTCCTTATTTACATCTATTTTCGATCTCGTCTTCTGATTCGACATTTGATATTGTACTTCTTAAATACTTTAAGTCCTTTACTTGTTTCAGGGTCCTGGTCTTTTAAATGAATCATTGTTGTGTTTTCTTATTTGGTTATAGTAATTACCTCTGTTTATGATGCTAATTTTCATGCTGTTTTCCATACACACTTCGTTTAGAAGACTATTCATGTATATGTAATGTAAGATACAGACGCATCTTACATTTCTTTGTAAAATTTGCTCTGTAATTCTAACATGTGTCAGTGTAATTTAATGTATTAAAGATGGTGCGTACATGTTATAGGAATTATTTTGTTGTATGGCAGTTAATCATAGAATATGAATGAACAAATACAGAAGAGTTTTAATCCGTCAGAGATGCGGTTCCTTATACGAATGTTTCGAATCATTGGACTGCCAGAGTAACAAAATGGAAACTAGAACATTATATACAACAATAAGAAAGTTACTCTCAGCGTTATGTGTTCACATAATAGAACTAGAACATTGCACACAACAATAAGAAAGTGACTCTCAGTTCCTATAATGGAACTAGAACATTACATACAACAGTAAGAAAGTGACTCTCAGTGTTCTGTGTTCATATAAGGGAACTATAATATAATATACAACAATAAGAAAGTGACTCTCAGCGTTCTGTGTTCCGTAATGGAACTAGAACACTACATACAACAATAAGAAAATGACTCTCAGCGTTCTGTGTTTATATAATGGATCTAGAACATTATATACAACTATAAGTAAGTGACTCTCAGCGTTCTGTGTTTATATAATGGAACTAGAACATTATATACAACAATAAGTAAGTGACTCTCAGCGATCTGTGCTCATGTAATGAGAAAAGTGGCACTGGGGAACATGGTGACAACTGGAAACATCAGTGGGAGACGAGATAGAGGCAGCCCAGAGAAATGATGCTGGATGGACTGAGATAGTGACATTGAGGAATATCATCAGCAGATTTTTCACCTACATTGTGATTTCGTGACAATTACCTGATGCTGTTGTATGTTTCAGTGTAGAAGGGGACAGACTAAACACGACTAAACTATCTCTACATCCCGAGGTAGAAGATGAAAGGCTAAACACAACGGTAAGATACTTCTACATCCCAAGGTAGAAGATGAAAGGCTAAACACAACGATAAGATTCCTTTACATACCAAGGTAGAAGATTACAGGCTAAACACAACGGTAAGATAGTTTACAATACAAGGTAGAATATGACATGCTAAACACAACGGTAAGATACTTCTACATCCCAAGGTAGAAGATGAAAGGCTAAACACAACGGTAAGATACTTCTACATCCCAAGGTTGACGATGAAAGACTAAACACAACGGTAAGATCTTCTACATCCCAAGGTGACGATGATGAAAGACAAACACAACGGTAAGATAGTTTTACAATACAAGGTAGAATATGACATGGCTAAACACAACGGTAAGATACTTCTAATCCCAACGGTAGAAGATGAAAGGCTTAAACACAACGGTTAAGAATACTTCTACATCTCAAGGTTGGTTGACGATCGAAAGGCTAAACCACAACGGTAAGATAACTTCTACATCTCCAAGGTTGACGATGAAAGGCTAAACACAAACCGGTAAGATATTTCTACATCCCAAGTTGACGATGAAAGACTAAACACAAACGTAAGATACTTCTACATCTCAAGGTAAGAATACTTCTACATCCAACGGTGGACGATGAAAGACGTAAACACAACGGTAAGATATTTCTACATCCAAGTAGAAGATTGTGATATATTTCCAAGTCACTCCACATCTTCAGCACTCTAACCAGAAAGGAACACCACAGACAATAAGATTTCATCAGCCGATTCAAAACAAGGAGTAAATGAGTGGGCTATTCGAATAGACGTGAACGATGGCTAAGCAATGCTGAGATGCTCGCCAAAACCTCTGAGCATAATATGGCTGTGAAATTAAATCAGTCCACACAAAACTATCAAGACGACCAACATAAATTTTGGTTGGGAGCCGATAGAGGCTGGTAGTCTGGGCCCCCTCAGGAAAGCTTGAACATGAATGTGTGTTAAAACTATCCATGAGGTTAAGATGGGCGGTGTACCTTTAAGCATTCCAGATGTTCATGCAGTCCAGGTGATGTAGATTTACTGGCTGACAATGACAGAGGTATTATGATCCTGTCCCTATCATACCAGGTCTATTATGATTCTGGCAATGAACATGTCACCACCATCCCAATCCTTCAGTAGATGGACCCTGAAACCATTAAGTTGAATACTGAGGAAATCAGGAAAATCAGATGTGGAGACAACCAGTATAACCCATACCATGATTTGCTCAACTTGGGAGAAGACCCTGAAAGAGAATTTGACCAAAGGGAGATATCTTTATCCATGGGGATAAAACACTTACTGATCCCAGTCAGGAGTTAGAAGAAAACTGTACACCTATGCTTTGTTTCGGTGACCCAAGAGATTGAAAGACCATTCTCTTAATTTAGTTACTGAATCTATTAATATATGTGGACATTGTATTGTTGTACCATGAAGGCAATGTGTTGTGAATATGTTGTCACACCAAATGATAATGTTGAGTATAGAGCATGATCACTAATGCTTTGCACTCCAGCTTTTGATATTACATTACACTTTATGCTTTAATTCAGGTCTTTGAGTGATTTCTTGAAGAATGTTCTGTTCACACAGTGCTTGTTCTGTAATGACAGTATATGTCCTGTTCATACAGTGATTGTTCTGAGATGACACTATATGTTCTGTTCACACATTGGATGTGTTGTGCTATCGATGTATGTCAAGTTCACAAATTATATGTTTAAGTGTATAATCATATATGAATAGACTATTGGAACGAAAGAACGAACGAACGAATGAACGGACATTATTTTCAAAGTGTAATAAATTGGGCACGCAGGCCCGTCTTACATTCGGCCCTTCCAATCACTCATCTTTTGTTCATCAATAGTGCATAATACATTAACTAAGGAAAAAAGCATTGTCAAATGAATGCTGTAGACATAAACAATACATATTCCATGTTATGAGACACAACACCCACCAATCCAGACATCCCCCATCCACCCACACATCCCCCACCCATCCAGCGACCCCCCACCCACACGTCCCACACCCACACACATCCCCCACATACGTACATCTCCCCACCCACCACACATCCCCCACACACAACGTCCCCCACCCACACACACACACCCAGACACACATACATGCACCCACCCACCCCATCCCACCCCACGCATCCCCCACCCATGCACATTCCCCCACCAACACACATCGCCCCCACACACACTCACACCACACACACACACACCCACACACACCCCCAATCACACAGCCAAACACACATCCCGCAACCACACATCTCCCACCCACATACACATCTCCCCGTCAACCCACATATCCCGCACCTACCCACACATCCCCCACTTACAAAAATCCTCCTAACACAAGCCCCCACCCACATAATCTACCACACCCACCACACTCCTGCAACCACTTACATACACATCCCCGCCCATCCCCAAACTACACACACTCACCCACCCACACATCCTCCACCCACCCACCCCCAATCACCCATCCCCCAACCACACATGCCAAACCATGAGGGTGGGCAAAAAAACAAATAAACAAACAACAAACAAATTTTATTTTCAAAGTGTTAAGAATTGGGCACGCAGGCCTGCAAATTTACACTAGTCCCTTTTCTCATTCATAGAGGAGGCATCCTCTTAAATGATAGTGGTAACACTCAGTGGTCTCCACACCTTCTAAAGGCGCCTATATTTACACAAATTTCTTGTAAGATACTGGCTTTATCCTTAGTTATCTTCACGTGGGGGAAACGAGCCGAATTTCAGGCTTTCTAAAGAAGGCGAAAGAGGATAGGAACCAATCCCAACCGGGATACCCTTATACATATCCTCGCATACCCATTAAACACCTCACAAAGTCTAAACACTACGTTACGATACCTTTACATCCCAAGGTAGAAGATGAAAGGCTAAACATAAAAGTATGATACCTTTACACCTCAAAGTTGAAGATAAAAGACTAAACACAACGGTAAGATACCTTTATATCCAAAGGTAGATGATGAAAGCCTAAACACAACGGTAAGATACTTTTACATCCCAAGGTAGAAGATGAAAGGCTAAAGACAACGGTAAGATACCTTTACATCCCAAGATAGAAGATGCAAGGCTAAACACAACGGTAAGATATCTTTACTTCCAAAGGTAGAAATGCAAGGCTAAACACAACGTTAACATACCTTTACATCCGAAGGTAGGAGATGAAAGGCTCAACACAACGGTAAGATACCTTTACATCCCAAAGTAGAAGATGAAAGGCTAAACATAACGGTTGGATACCTTTACAACCCATGGTAAAAGATGAAAAGTTAATCACAACGTTATGATAGGTTTACATCCCAAGGTTGAAGACGCAGGCAAACAATGCTAGTTCTGCAACCTAGGCTAGTTGAGGAAAGATTGTAGCCCAACCTAATGTATCTTAGCATCTAGTGTAGAAGAGGCATGTGTTCGCGGCGATGTCCAAGGCTGAGGCGTCAGCCTGAAATTAGTATATCCTTCACACTGACCTCAACATAATCATCATTTGTCAGTTGTGGGAAAACGTGTGAGCTGGTATTGTTTCTATTGTTGTGAGGTAGGGGTCATAACTACATGTAATAGTCGGTTGTGCCCAAGTTTATAGAGTTGTTTCCCTTGAAATACAGACACTATTTGAGCAGATTTGCGATACTGTTTGCTGTATTGTCACTTCAGTTTCTACAGCACATGCAGTGTGGCCTTCGGCGTTACGTTATCTACAGCCTTGTAACCTCTTGCCATTATCTGTACACTACCTCTCGTGTGCCGTTTGTCGCCACGCTTGTCTTGTCAAGTATAGTCCCTATCGTGTGCAGTTTGTAGCCATGCTTGTCAAAGTCTTGGCATTTATAGTCTCTTTTGGGACGCAGAGGTGTTTCCAAGACACCAGGGTCGGGTTATATACTGGCCAAGACCTATAGATGCGTCCTTCGTCGAGCGTCCTGGTCAACAGGTTCCCTTCGGGGTCCTGGCTAAAGTCAGTAGAATCGCCGATTCCTCCGAAGTCGGAGAGTGTCTGCCTGTACGGCGAGGAACCACCAGTCTGCACACCAATAAGCCAGACATGGGACAACGGATACTCACGCAAACCTCAGGTCCTGTATGACATCACACTGATGTTGGACAACAGGATGCCTTCATCCGACATACAGGACTTCGCGTTGGAGCTCAAGCCAACGAACACAAGCAAGCAAGCAAGCATAGTCTTTTTCGTGTGTTGTTTGTCGCCATGTTTGTACAATTATTGTCCCGTATAGTTTGTAATCATACTTGCATAAGTTTTGTACTGTATAGTCTCTTTTATTGAAGTTTGTCGCCATGATCGTACAAATCTTGTCCGGTATAGTTTGTTATCATACTTGTACAAGTCTTGTTCGTATAGTCTTCTCGTGTGAAGTTTGTCGCCACGCTTGTCAAGTTTTGTCAAGTATAGTCTCTCTCATGTGTAGTTTTTCGCCATATTTGCCCAAGTTTTGTCAAGTATGGTCTCTCTCGTGTGTAATTTCTCGCCATGCTTATCCAAGTCTTGTCCCGTATAGTCTGTCTTGTGTGTAGTTTGTCGCCACGTTTGTCCAAATTGTGTCAAGTATAGTCTCTCTCGTGTGTAGTTTTTCGCCACATTTGCCCAAATATTGTCAAGTATAGTCTCTCTCGTGTGTAGTTTGTCGCCATGCTTGTCCAAGTCTTGTTCCGTATAGTCTCTCTCGTGTGTAGTTTGTCGCCATGCTAGTCCAAGTCTTGTTCCGTATAGTCTCTCTCGTGTGTAGTTTGTCGCCAAGCTTTCCAAGTCTTGTATAGTCCCTTCCGTGTAGAGTTGGTCGTCATGTTGTCAATAAGTCTGTTTCTCTTCATTAAATCATTGTTGTTTGCCAAAGTCTGTCTCGCTTCTTTAAATCATTGCTGTTTGTCTATACCTGTCTACAACTTCTGCCTCGCGTACTCCAATCATTCCCAATAAACATCTTCCTTCGTGTTACAGTGTCAAACTCGCTAGCTTCTTCTCTGGATACCGTACCATGTATCTGTTACCCTAAAGTTTCTTGCTATCACCATTTTTTCCCTTGGTTCTTTTTTCTCTCCAGGTTCCCTTTTCTCACGACTTCTTCCATTGCTTGTTTTCCCTTTTACCGTTCCTCTATCACGACGTCCTCTTGTGTCTGTTTTCCTCTCTAGCTTTCCTTTTGTCGCGTATCCTGGAGGATCGTGCCCTTTCGCCATTACCATCACATGTTATGCTTGTTAGTGCATGTTTTATCTTCACTTGTTATAACATTCAACAAGCACACTGTTGTGTCTCCGCCTTGAAGTCCAAGAAGAGCTTAGTGTTAAAGTGACCCCCAAGAGCTTTGGTCTCCGTGGCCAAAGGCTTGAAGACGCGATTCGTGAGCCGGGTACCAGGCGTTCGAAGCTCAGCTGCGACCGATTGTTTGCAGCAGACCGTGTCGCGTTGTGTTATAACGTGCTGGTATGGGAGCCGATCGTTCAGAAAGTAATGGCAAACTACTGCTGAACGTAACACTTGCCTAGTACATCAACAGCAGCTGCAAAATACTGGTGTTGACTGCAACGTCCCTTAAGGGATACGCAACAAAATTTATTTTATTTAAGAGCTATAACAACAGCAGTTGGGGACAATCTAAGGCTAGGGATCAGATAAAGAGAGACACAAACCTGCTGTCTTGTAGATAGACTGTGGACAATCAAAGGCTAGGGACCAAATGGAGAGAGACACAAACCTGCTGTCTTGTAGGTAGATTGTGGAGAATCAAAGCTAGGGACCAGATAAAGAGAGACACAAACCTGCTACCTTGTAGGTAGACTGGGGACAGACCAAGGCCAGGGACCAGATAAAGAGAGACACAAACTTGCTGCCTTGTAGGTAGACTGGGGACAGACCAAGGCCAGGGACCAGACGAAGAGAGACACAAACCTGCTGTCTTGTAGGTAGACTGGGGACAGTCGAAGGTTAGAGACCAGATGAAGAGAGACAAAAACATTTTGTCTTGTACGTAGACTGGTGACAGCCAAAGGCTATGGATAGCACAAAGGAAAACATGTTTGTCTAAATCGGATGTAACTACCCACAGACTTGACAGAACAATGCAACACAGTTCACCATATTATTTGTCACATTAATCATACAATTACACACAGCAGAAACATAAAAAATAACAACAATAAAACAAATATTTAACGCACAAACAATACAAAAACAGAAACCGCAAAAAGACCACAAATGTGAGACTAAAAGCCACTAACATAAATGAGGAAATGCGAAAGTAATTTTAAACAAGTTATTAGCTGAGTGAATTTAAACACAGGAGCCGAATTTAAACACGTGAGTCAAAACACATTATGTTGCATGATTTATTGCCTGGCATATATCGCCTCATCTCGAAAAAAAAAAAACCGTTTAATATTCTGCAATCAACAACTATGGCTGCAATGGACACAGAGCAGAGAATGCTCTTCACACTATACCAGCACTTGATCCTCTCAGTGATTGATTATGGACTAGGAATGCTCACTGTCTCAAAGAGTCAGCTGGTGAAATTAGAGCGCATACAGAATGAAGCGATGCGGGTCATTCTGGGATGCACCAGAGACACTCCAGTAGTGTGTATGCGTTACATCCTTGGTCTTCCTACTGTTGCTAGTAGGCACAAGGTGATGCAAGCGAAGGCATACCTCAGAGTAGCTGCAGACACAGATCACCCGTTGCATGAGGCGCTGGACGTAGTGAAGGGTCAGAGACTGATAAGAGGGAAATCATGGATGGCTCAGGCGGAGGATACGATCAGACAGGTGTGCCCCTTGGAGAACATCAGGCGAGGAGAGGAGTGGGTCAGAGTGCCAGCCGTGCAGTCAGACTTGTGCAGAGTTGTAATAACATTGAGCCGGGAGTGCAGGGAGTGGCCAGCAGGGGCCACGGAAGTGGAAATTCAGCAACTAATTCAGGAAAATTCTCGCCCGGGTGATGTGATTATCTACACGGATGGGTCAGTGTTGAGAGGTAGGAGAAGTGCCTAGGGGTTCTTGGCAAAAACTAATGGTCGGCGTTTGGTGCAGGAGAGCCTGGCGTATGATAACACTACATCTAGCTTAAGAATGGAGGTGGAGGCGGTCAGTGCAGCTTTCCGCTGGATAGAAAACACGATACATACACACATTGTGATTGTAACTGACTCAGAAAGCATGCTGAGAAGGGTGAGAACAGGTAGGCTTCGTGCAGAGTGGCTTGCTTCGCTTCGGAGGTCACGGGTAGTAAGCATCACCTGGATCTTTTCTCCTGGGCATGCCGGTGTGCTGGGGAATGAACAGGCGGACAGATTGGCTGGCTCGGCAAAATTTGGTGGAGTATTGATGCATGACAAGGCAGACGTGTTGCGGCCTTGTGGGAGCACGTGTACACCTCGGAGGAGCAGATGGAGCACCATGGTCTGGTAAGAATGAGACAACGAGGTGTGACGAGGGGATCTGGCCGACGCTCGGCGCTCGGAGGAAAGGCGAGAGACGGACATATAATCAGATTGCTACTGGAACTATTAGTGTTGGAACTCTTCGCTGGCTGCTGGGGATGGAGGACGGAGCGCTTATGGGAATGTCCCGAGTGCTGTGATGTCGGTTCCTAAATCAATCAATCAATCAATCAATCAAACAATTTCTCAAATGTAGTGAAATGTTGCAATTGGTTTTATGCAAATAGAAACGTTCGTTGTAAATGTAAAATGGTCTTGGGGATAACAGATGTTCGATATAGGGTGTCTCCGTGGCGAAGTGGCCACGCCGTCTGACTCGGACTCCGAAAGTTGGGGGTTCGATTCCGGGCCGCAAACCTTCGGTTCACGAGTGCATTTTCTTTCGGAGATTCCTGGGATCGTCTCTGGAGCTACGGAGTTCGTGCTTTGTGCGACGCTTTCAGCAGTTCATCGCGGAAAAAGTCGAGCCATATGGGATACAAATCCGGAGCAATGAAGTCGACCCTGTCGAATTTTAAGTGACTGTGTTTAGATGTTCCAAATGTAAACAATGCCTGCAACTATGTGCATTAATTGTTATAGTTAAAGTATAAATCATTTATTCACTTCATATGATATATAACTCTGCAGTATGTACCTCACGAGATGCCACGAAATATGCCAGACAATAAATCGTGCAACAAATTGCTTGTGGCTTCTGTATTTAAATGTGACAGTCCCAAAAATAACCACAAACACAAACTCATGGCACCAAAATGGTCGCATATTGCTAAACAGTAAAACAAAAAAACTAAAACTAAAACTAGTCTGCTTTACAGTGTAAATGGCGAAAATGACACCATCAGAGAAGCCAGTATTATAATCATGAGCCTGTTAAATGGTTGCTGCATGATAAGGAAGCTATGTTTGTCAATCTTAACTTAACATGTGTCTACAGACTTGTAGACTGGCATTGCTTACACCGTCAGAATTAATAACGGCGGGCACAAGCGACCTTCTCGCGGCCTTGTTCTGGCCACAGACGTGAGGTTCAGCACAATGGAAATCCCCGATTACGTACATTTCCTAGAAAGTACAATCTGAGGCTGGGAAAAGCATGGATTTCCCCACCACATTTGCTGTCTTGTAAAGTGTTATCTAGCTGCACTCAAACAAATCTGCACATGCGGTAATTCCCACGTTCTATCTAGGAGTTCTAGGAATGTTACTGCGTGGTCTTAATAAACTGAAACCGGACAGATCCGGTCCATAGTCCGTATGGGTAGTGCTTCCTGCCTCTAGGTGCTATAAGGTCAGTTGGTAGGTCTCTTCGTGGGTCAGTTAGTGGGTCAATTGGTGGGTCTATTATTGTGTCAGTTGGTAGGTCGGTTTGTGGGTCACATCATAGGTCAGATGGTAGGTTAGTTGGTGGGTCAGTTGGTGGGTCACTTGGTAGGTCAGTTATTGGGTCAGTTGGTAGATCAATTGGTGGGTCATTTGGTGGGTCAGTTGGCAGGTCAGTTAGCGGGTCAATTGTGGGTCAGTTTGTAGGTCAGTTGGTAGGTCATATGGTAGGTTAGTTCTAGGGTCAGTTGGTAGGTCAATTGGTAATTCAATTGGTGGGTCAGTTTTGGGGGGGGGGGGGTCAATTAGTGTTTCAGTTGGTAGACCAATTGGTGAGTCAGTTCGTAGGCCAACTGGTGGGTAAGTTGGTGTCAGTTGGTAGGTCAGTTGGCAGGTCATATAGTAGGTCAGTTGGTGGGTCAGTTGGTAGGTCAGATAGGCGGACGAGTCACGGACCAGGCAGACATTCTGAATGCTCTACGAGAAGTAAGTCGTTTACGAAGACCAAGCGATGACTGGGAATCTACAACCATTCTCAGGCTGCAAAAACAACAAGTTAAAAGAGATGTGGCCAAACAATATCAGCACGCAGGAAGCCAAAGAAGAGTAGTAACCCAACGGTGAACTTGTGTTGTGAGCCGCTCCATACTGCCGGATTTGAGGAGGGGATCCGAGCACTTATAGACTGAATGGTTGAATGTGCAATGAGGATGATCTGTCGGCTAACTAACTAACTAGTTCCAAATGAAACATAGACATCAACTGTTCCACATGTAACATAGACATCAACTGTTCCACATGTAACATAGACATCAACTGTTCCCACATGTAACATAGACATCAACTGTTCCACATGTAACATAGACATCAACTGTTCCACATGTAACATAGACATCAACTGTTCCACATGTAACATAGACATCAACTGTTCCACATGTAACAC
Source organism: Cepaea nemoralis (assembly GCA_014155875.1). Classification (NCBI taxonomy): domain Eukaryota; kingdom Metazoa; phylum Mollusca; class Gastropoda; order Stylommatophora; family Helicidae; genus Cepaea; species Cepaea nemoralis. Next base: position 445,638 of record JACEFZ010002319.1, read on the forward strand.
AGACATCAACTATTCCACATGTAACACAGACATCATCTGTTCCACGTGTAACATAGACATCATCTAATTCCAAATGTAACATAGACATCATCTAATTCCACATGTAACATAGACATCATCTGTTCCACATGTAACATAGGCATCATCTTCCACATGTAACATAGACATCATCTGTTCCACATGTAACATAGGACATCATCTGTTCCACATGTAACATAGACATCATCTGTTCCACATGTAACATAGACATCATCTGTTCCACATGTAACATAGACATCATCTGTTCCACAGTGTAACATAGACATCATCCTGTTCCACATGTAACATAGACATCATCTGTTCCACATGTAACATAGACATCATCTGTTCCACATGTAACATAGACATCATCTGTTCCACATGTACATAGACATCATCTGTTCCACATGTAACATAGACATCATCTGTTCCACATGTAACATAGACATCATCTGTTCCACATGTAACATAGACATCAATCTGTTCCACATGTAACATAGACATCATCTGTTCCACATGTAACATAGACATCATCTGTTCCACATGTAACATAGACATCATCTGTTCCACATGTAACATAGACATCATCTGTTCCACATGTAACATAGACATCATCTGTTCCACATGTAACATAGACATCATCTGTTCCACATGTAACATAGACATCATCTGTTCCACATGTAACATAGACATCATCTGTTCCACATGTAACATAGACATCATCTGTTCCACATGTAACATAGACATCATCTGTTCCACATGTAACATAGACATCATCTGTTCCACATGTAACATAGACATCATCTGTTCCACATGTAACATAGACATCATCTGTTCCACATGTAACATAGACATCATCTGTTCCACATGTAACATATACATCATCTGTTCCACATGTAACATAGACATCTGTTCCACATGTAACATAGACATCATCTTATCCACATGTAACATAGACATCATCTGTTCCACATGTAACATAGACATCATCTGTTCCACATGTAACATAGACATCATCTGTTCCACATGTAACATAGACATCATCTGTTCCACATGTAACATAGACATCATCTGTTCCACATGTAACATAGACATCATCTGTTCCACATGTAACATAGACATCATCTGTTCCACATGTAACATAGACATCATCTGTTCCACATGTAACATAGACATCATCTGTTCCACATGTAACATAGACATCATCTGTTCCACATGTAACATAGACATCATCTGTTCCACATGTAACATAGACATCATCTGTTCCACATGTAACATAGACATCATCTGTTCCACATGTAACATAGACATCATCTGTTCCACATGTAACATAGACATCATCTGTTCCACATGTAACATAGACATCATCTGTTCCACATGTAACATAGACATCATCTGTTCCACATGTAACATAGACATCATCTGTTCCACATGTAACATAGACATCATCTGTTCCACATGTAACATAGACATCATCTGTTCCACATGTAACATAGACATCATCTGTTCCACATGTAACATAGACATCATCTGTTCCACATGTAACATAGACATCATCTGTTCCACATGTAACATAGACATCATCTGTTCCACATGTAACATAGACAGCATCTGTTCCACATGTAACATAGACATCATCTGTTCCACATGTAACATAGACATCATCTGTTCCACATGTAACATAGACATCATCTGTTCCACATGTAACATAGACATCATCTGTTCCACATGTAACATAGACATCATCTGTTCCACATGTAACATAGACATCATCTGTTCCACATGTAACATAGACATCATCTGTTCCACATGTAACATAGACATCATCTGTTCCACATGTAACATAGACATCATCTGTTCCACATGTAACATAGACATCATCTGTTCCACATGTAACATAGACATCATCTGTTCCACATGTAACATAGACATCATCTGTTCCACATGTAACATAGACATCATCTGTTCCACATGTAACATAGACATCATCTGTTCCACATGTAACATAGACATCATCTGTTCCACATGTAACATAGACATCATCTGTTCCACATGTAACATAGACATCATCTGTTCCACATGTAACATAGACATCATCTGTTCCACATGTAACATAGACATCATCTGTTCCACATGTAACATAGACATCATCTGTTCCACATGTAACATAGACATCATCTGTTCCACATGTAACATAGACATCATCTGTTCCACATGTAACATAGACATCATCTGTTCCACATGTAACATAGACATCATCTTATCCACATGTAACATAGACATCATCTGTTCCACATGTAACATAGACATCATCTGTTCCACATGTAACATAGACATCATCTTATCCACATGTAACATAGACATCATCTGTTCCACATGTAACATAGACATCATCTGTTCCACATGTAACATAGACATCATCTGTTCCACATGTAACATAGACATCATCTGTTCCACATGTAACATAGACATCATCTGTTCCACATGTAACATAGACATCATCTGTTCCACATGTAACATAGACATCATCTGTTCCACATGTAACATAGACATCATCTGTTCCACATGTAACATAGACATCATCTGTTCCACATGTAACATAGACATCATCTGTTCCACATGTAACATAGACATCATCTGTTCCACATGTAACATAGACATCATTAGGTCCACATGTAACATAGACATCATCTTATCCACATGTAACATAGACATCATCGGTTCCACATGTAACATAGACATCATCTGTTCCACATGTAACATAGACATCATCTGTTCCACATGTAACATAGACATCATCTGTTCCACATGTAACATAGACATCATCTGTTCCACATGTAACATAGACATCATCTGTTCCACATGTAACATAGACATCATCTGTTCCACATGTAACATAGACATCATCTGTTCCACATGTAACATAGACATCATCTGTTCCACATGTAACATAGACATCATCTGTTCCACATGTAACATAGACATCATCTGTTCCACATGTAACATAGACATCATCTGTTCCACATGTAACATAGACATCATCTGTTCCACATGTAACATAGACATCATCTGTTCCACATGTAACATAGACATTATCTGATCCACATGTAACAAAGACATCATCTGTTCCACATGTAACTATAGACTAATCATCTGGTTCCACATGGTAACCATAGACATCATCCTGTTCCACATGAACATAGACATCATCTGTTTCCCATGTAACATAGGACATCAATCTGTCCAATGTAACATAGAAAATCAACTGTTCCACATGTAAATAGACATCAACTGTTCACATGTAACATAGACATCAATGTTTCCACATGTAACATCAGGACACTCATCTGTTTCCCCATGTAACCTCAGACATCATTCTGGTTCCCCCTCCCCCCCCTCCCCCCCAATCGTAACAGAGCACATCATCTACTCACATGTAACATAGACATCATCTGTTCCACATGGTAACTTAGACATCCTCTAATCCACATGTAACATAGACATCATACTGTTCCCCCATGTACATCGACATCATCTAATCCACATGTAACATAGCATATCTAACTCCACATGTAACATAGAATATCCTGTTCCACATGTAAACATAGACATCCTCTAATCCACATGTAACTAGGCATCATCTAATCCACATGTAACATAGACATAATATAATCCACAATGTAAACATCAGACATTCATTTGTTCAATGTAACATAGACACATTAATCCACATGAACATAGACATCATCTAATCACCCTGTAACATAGACATCATCTGTTCCACATGAACATAGCCATCATC
>JACEFZ010002320.1:0-37371 GCA_014155875.1 Cepaea nemoralis
GGTTCAAATAAAAACCCACATTGTAACATATATACTTCAGCTATTTCTACTGTGAACATTGAAACATCCATACCTCAAATCCACCCGCAACTGTGAACATTGTAACATCTATACTTCAACTACCCCCACAACTGTAAACATTGTAACATCTATACTTCAACTACTCCCACAACTGTGAACATAAAGATGTAACCATGACGATGTGAACACTGGCTCTACTTTCAGCAAAAATGTGAGAGGTACTGGCCAGAAGAAGGTCACATGAAGGTCGGGGAGATGATGGTGAGACTGACCACCACTCAAGTGTTCGCGGACTACACCATCAGGAGGCTACAGCTCAAGAAGGTTGTCTGCCCTTGACTTTGTTTCTTTGACAGTCCCTGGCAACTAGTGTCAGCAACGAGTACTGATGAAATATGTCGTGTATACTAGAACTGTCACTTCTGCCTATAGTACATTGCGGTGTAGGACAGCGGGGTCCTGAGCCTGGGGGATTAAGGCCTGTACACTCGCTGCGAAATGTACAGATTAGGGTTTTCTTGTTTCCCCCAACAGAGAAAAATCCATCACCTGATCGATATTCGAATAGCGGTCTGCTGTATGAGAGTTTTGCGTACGAGCTACTCGACCAGACACCCCCATGACGCCCCGATTATTTTTTACTTTTTCTTCAATGCATATAAAGTGTGATAAATATACAGAAATGGTCGGCATGTGCCTGAAGCTATATTTTCACCTGTAATGTATATCTTAATACCTGAGCCATTATTATTTGCTGCTTCCAAGTGCCATAAGAAGGGGGTTTTTTCTTGTTTTTTTTCATATCCTTTACAGGACATCGCTGTCAACACCAGCATCTTTCAGTTGTATGTTGATTTCTTGGCAAGATTACGCTCAGTAGTTTGCCATTGCTTTCTGAGCGGCCAGCTCACATTCCCCGTAAGTTACCGATGCGATTCGAACTACTGCTGATTCTCACCGTCATCACGCGCCTACGAGAGTATACTAGATTACGGAGAAAAGTCGCTAACCTCTAAGCCAGGAAGCTGGCTATAAGAAGGGTTACACTGGGTTAAATCGCTAAACCAGTGGTTCTCAACCGGTGGGGATTCCGCCCTTCTCAGGGGGAATTTTAGGGTTTCAGGGGGGAGGGGGGATTAATATTATTTCAAGATCATGTTAATACAAGAACCGATTACTTGATATTGGTTTTCCTTCCAACTTTACGGTTCTGTACTTCTCGCCCTTCTGAAATTCGTTGTATAACGTAAGTAGACCCGCAAATCACGTTTTATGTAGACGTCTAGACTTGTTCTAGTATGTGTTATTAAATTTAGCTTCCATTTTTACCTATACTGTGTAGGATCCCGGGGGCGGGGTGGGGATTTATAGGGAGGAAATACGAAAGAGGGGTGACATTCTGAACATATGGTGACGGGGTGCATGAACCAAAAAGGTTGAGAACCACTGCGCTAAACAATTCCTACATACGAGCGCTAAGAAACGTTATGAGGGAAGCGGACACCAACCCGCCCGCTCAGCTAGCCTCGTGTTGTTGGGTGTCTCCTCACATAGTTTGCTTGTGTGTCCCAAACATTTGTTGTACCCATTATCTCATCCCCAAACACTGACTGTACACATTATCTCAACCCCAAAACACTGACTGTACCCATTCTCTCAATCCCAGACACTTGTTGTACCCATTCTCTCAACCCCAAACACTGACTGTGCCCATTCTCTCAACCCCAATCACTGACTGTAGCCATTCTCTCAACTCCAAACACTGACTGTACCCATTATCTCAACCCCAAACACTGGTTGTACCCATTCTCTCAATCCCAAACACTGACTGTGCCCATTCTCTCAACCCCAATCACTGACTGTAGCCATTCTCTCAACTCCAAACACTGACTGTACCCATTATCTCAACCCCAAACACTGGTTGTATCCATTCTCTCAATCCCAAAACACTGACTGTACCCATTCTCTCAATCCCAGACACTTGTTGTACCCATTCTCTCAACCCCAAACACTGACTGTGCCCATTCTCTCAACCCCAATCACTGACTGTAGCCATTCTCTCAACTCCAAACACTGACTGTACCCATTATCTCAACCCCAAACACTTGTTGTACCCATTCTCTCAACCCCAAACACTGACTGTGCCCATTCTCTCAACCCAATCACTGACTGTAGCCATTCTCTCAACTCCAAACACTGACTGTACCCATTATCTCAACCCCAAACACTGGTTGTACCCATTCTCTCAATCCCAGACACTGACTGTACCCATTCTCTCAATCTCAGACACTTGTATACCCATTTTCTCAATCCCAGACACTGACTGTACTCATTCTCTCATCCGCAAACACTGACTGTACTCATTCTCTCAATCCCAGACACTGACTGTACCCATTCTCTCATCCGCAAACATTATATTAACCCATTCAGTACCACAGTGTCACTAATGTAACGCCTTCAAAACCAGAATTGTCCTCTTACTACCTTACGTGTCTATTTGTCTATCCTATCTGTCTATTAGTCTATCCCATGTGTCTATTTGTCTATCCTATGTGTCCATTCGTCTATCCCATGTGTCTTTTTGTCTGTCCAATGTGTCTATTTGTGTATCCTATGTGTCTATTTGTCTATCACATGTGTCCTTTTTTCTATCCCATGTGTCTATTTGTCTATCCTATGTGTCTATTTGTCTATCCTGTTATGTCTATTTGTCTATCCCATCTGCCTATTTGTCTATCCTTGTGTCCAATTGTCTATCACATGTGTCTATTTGTCTATCTTATGTGTCTATTTGTCTATCCTATGTGTCTATTTGTCTATCCTATATTTGTCTATCCTTGTGTCCATTAGTCTATCCTTTGTGTCTATTTGTCTATCATTGTGTCCATTTGTCTATCCCATGGGTCTATGTGTCTATCGTATGTGTCAATGTGTCTATCCTATGTGACTATCTGTTTATCCCATGTGTCTATTTGTCTATCCAATGTGTCTATCTGTCTATCCTATGTGAATATTTTTCTATGCCATTTGTCTATTTGTCTATCCTATATCTATTTGTCTATCCCATGGTGTCTATCTGTCTCTCCTATATGTCTATTTGCCTATCCTGTGTCTATTTGTCTATCATAGGTGTCTGTTTGTCTATCCTATGTGTCTATTTGTCCATCCTATGTCTATTAGCTTGTCCTATGTGTCTATTCATTTGTTGTATGTGTCTATTTGCTTGTCCTGTGTGTTTATTGGTTTGTCCTATTTTGGATTAGTCTCTGAAGTCTCCCTTGCTTCAAGCTAGAGAGAAGGTTAGGACAAAGTTAAGATGTTGATGAACGCATCCATAATTGTTGCAGGAAAGTGAACAGATCAATGATTGACTGATTGTTGCAGGAAAGTGAACAGATCAATGATTGAATGATTATTGCAGGAAAGTGAACCATTGAAGAACCTGATCCAGTTCCATTTCACTGCCTGGCCAGACAAAGATATACCCACAGTACCTTGGGGTCTGGTCGATTTTGAGCAGAGAGTGGCTTCCTATCCGACCAACAAACCTATTGTAGTCCATTGTAGGTAGGTTATTGTCTTCAACCATTGAAGCAAATCAGTTCTCGTATATTTGTAATATTTGTTTTAATTACCTTGATTCATAAATAAACACACAGGAATTGTTTGCCGCCATATGTGTTTGTTTACGTTGTCTAGTGTGTTCTCTAGTCTCTACTTATTTCTTCTACTTCTACCAGTGAAAAACAATACCTATATATTAATTTATGAACTGTCTTTGTGGCCTCACAGGGTTCCTCGAGGGATGCGTCAATGCAATATAATTAACTTAACTTTAAATAATACGCCTATTGCTGATGTATTTTCCCATATCTGAAACAACTGACAGAGCATCTCTCCACTTGTCAAAATTAAACTAGAAGAATATGACATAAACGTGCAGGTTTCACATATCACATTCGTTGTTTTTTTTTTCTTTAACTTTGCATATCCCTTTCAGGACGTTGCAGTCATCACCAGCATTTTTCAGCTGCTGTTGTTCTTGGCAAGATTACGCTCAGTAGTTTGCCACTGCTTTCTGAGCGACCGGCTGACATACCCCGTAAGAAACCAACACGACAAATCCGCTACCGAATCTCGCGCAGCTGTGTTCCCCACGTGGATATACGGGATTACGAAGAAAGTCGTATAATGTTTGCTTGTGGCAGTGACGGCATGTGTAATGTTGTCTTGTTCTTGTGTCGCGTGACTTGGGTCAGTGTATCATTTCTGAGCCCTTTGACTGTTCGCCGACATCATTATCATCACGTGTCCTGGCTTATGTGTTCACAGTTAGTTTACACAGCTAGCAATGAATGATATTAACGTGTGTAATTGTTACTGCCTCGTTATGACGCCTGATTCCATTGATAATAGATCGGAATCTAGTCTTGTCAAATAAGTGCAAACAATTCGAGGGGGAATCGTGTCATCGTTACGCAATTTAAACATCTCTCGGCAGCAGTAAATCGAAAATAGTAGGCTAGATAAGCGACTGCCCTGGCAAAACGTGAAAATGATCAAGAATTGCCGAGGTTTGTTATTTATGGCATTGGTGATAATCGTAAACACATATGTGTATCCCTTTTGGGACTACGACGTTCGTGTACTGTGCGAGATGCTCCTTGTGAGATATATGGGAGGAGATTGAAACACTTACGGGATGTATGCACTCAATAAACGCGATTTCTGACCAACAACCGCATCAAGAGAAATCAACGAAAACAAGCTGTGTCGGCAGCAAAGCATCTTACACACTGGAAACCTTGAAGAAGACAACTACATCATCCCTGTAGATGTTTGAGCTGTGTAATGTGTTTTGGGAAAGTTTGTTGCCTAAAATTGTTTGAGTTCATGAGTACATTTTGCTTTGTAACCTGGCACCAACAAAATTTTTACTGACAAAACCCAAAAAATGTAACCCCTGACACCCAAAAAATGTAACACTACCCAAAAATGAAAACCCGACACCACAAATTAACCCCGACACAACAAATTTTAAAACTGACCAAAAACAAAAGGAAAACTGGACACCACAAAAGTAACACTGACACCACCAAAGTATCACTGACACTAACAAATGTAACATGCCAAAAACAAAAGGGAAAACTGAAAAACTAATAAATGTAAAAACGACCCAAAAAATTTTAACACGGGCACCAAAAATGTAACCTGACATCAACAAAATAACACTGCACCAAAAAATGTAAACTGACACCCAAAAAATGTAACACTGACAAACCCCCAATGTAACACGGCCCCTAACAAATGAAAACTGACACAACAAATGTAACACTGAACTAACCCAAAAGTAACACTGAAAAACCCCCAAAAAGGGAACACGACACCAACAAAAATAACACTGACAAAAACAAATGGGAAAAACTGACCACCAAAATGTAACCTAACCCAACAAATGTAACACTGACCCAACAAAAGTAACAATGACCTCAACAAAAGTAACCTGACCCAACCCAAAAGTAAAACTGACACCCCCAAAATTTTAACACTGGGCACTAAAATGTAACCCACAACAAAAGTAACACTGACACAAAAAATGTAACACTGACCTTAAAAATTTAACCTGACAAACCCAAAAAATGTAACCCCTGACACCAACAAATGTAAAACTGACCCCAACAAATGTAACCTGGGGAAAATAACAAAAGTAACACTGACACCAAAAAATGTTTAAAACCCGGGCACAAAAAAATTAAAACTGACACCAACAAATGTAAAACTGACACTACAAATTTAACACTGACAAAACCCCCCAACCAAAAAAAGTAAAAAACTGACACCAACAAATGGAACACTGCACCAACAAATGTAAAAACTGACAAAACAAATTTAAAACTGAAAATCAACAAATGTAACACCCGACATCAAAAAATTAACCCCTGACAAAACCCCCAAATGTAAAACTGGAAAAACCCCCAAAAGTAACACTTACACACCACCAAAGTAAAACTGAAAACACCCAAAAGTAAAACCCGACACCCAAAAAAGGAAAAACTGACCATCAACAAAATTAAAACTGACCCAACAAAATGTACACTGCACCAAAAAATGTAAAAACTGACACCCAACAAATTTAACACTGACACAAAAAAAATTTAAAAAACACGACCACCAACAAAAAGTTAAAACTGACAAATAACAAATGAACCTGACCCCAACAAAAATTTAAAACTGACACCACCAAAATTTTAAAACTGACCCTCACAAAATTTTAACACTGACACCACCAAAGGGAAAAACCGGGCCTCAACAAAAGTAACACTGACAAACCCAAAAAATTAAAACCCCGACAGCCAAAAAATGTAACACGACATCAAAAAATTAACACTGAAAAAACCCCCCCCAAAAGTAAACCGACCTCACCAAAATTAACACACCCACCAAATGTAACCCGGGGGCACCCCCAAATTTCCCCCTGAAACCAACAAATGTAAAACTGACACCAACAAATTTAACACTTGGGGGACCACAAATGTAAAACCCGAAAATCAACAAAATTAAAACCCGACCCACCAAAAGTAACCGGGCCCCAACAAATGTAAAACTGACAAAACCAAAAAATGTAAACTGACACCAACCTGTAAACCTTGGGCATCAACAAAAGTAACCGGGCATCAAAAATGTTAAAACCCGACCCCCAAACCAAAAGGAAAACCCACATCAAAAAAATGTAAAATGACACCCCCCAAAAAGTAACACTGAACCACAAATGTAACACGACCTCAAAAAATTAACACTGACACCAACCCAAAATTTAAAAAACTGACTCAACAAAAGTAAAACTGACAAAAAAAAATGTAAACAAATGGACACCAACAAAATTAAAACGACCTAAAAATTAACCCCGGGCCCCAACAAAATGTTAAAAAAGACCCCAACAAATGTAAAACCCCACACTACAAAATTTTAACGCTGACACAAAAAAAATGTAACACTGACACCAACAAATGGGAAAACCCGACACCAACAAATGTAACACTGACACCAACAAAAGTAAAACTACATCAACAAAAAGACACTGCACCACCAAATGTAAAACGGACATCAACAAAATTAAAACGGGCAACCAAAAAATGTAAAACGACTCAACAAAAGTAACACTGAAACCCCCCCAAATTTAACACTGAAATCACCAAAAGTAACCTGCACCACCAAAAAAAAAAAGTAACCCCTGACACACCAAATGTAACCTGACAAACCAAAAAATTAAAACTGCATCAAAAATGTAACCTGACAAAAAAACAAATGTTACACTTCACAACAAATGGAACACTGACCCCAAAAAGTAACACTGAACCAAACCCCAAATGTAACACTGACACAACAAATGTAACACTACCCCAACAAAAAGTTAAAACTGACCCAACAAATGTAACACTGCCAAATAACAAATGTAAACTGACACAACAAAAAAGTCCTTTACACCAACAAAAGTAACACTGACCCAACAAAAGTAACCCCTGACATCAAAAAATGTAAAACGAAACCACCAAATTTTAAAAATGGACATCAAAAAATTAACAAGGGCACCAACAAATGTTTAAAACTGAAATCAAAAATGTAACCCTGACAATTTAACAAAAATTTAAAACCCGTAACCCCCCAAATGTAAAAAAACTGACATCACCAAAAAGTAACAATGACCAAACCCCAAAAGTAACACTGACACCACCAAAAAGTAACACTGACCCAACAAATGTAACACGGGCATCAAAAAATGTAAAACTGACACCCAAAAAATGTAACACTGACTGACCACCAAAATGTAACACTGACATCCCAAATTAAAACCCCGACATCAACAAAAGTAAACACTTGGGGGGCAAAACCCCCAAATTAACCCCTGCCCCCACCAAATGTAAAATGGGCACCACCAAATGTAACCCTGAAACCCCAAACCAAAGGGAACACGGAAAACCACAAAAGTAACCCCTGACATCACCCCAAAAGTAACACTGACAAACCCAAAAAATGTTTAAAACTTACACCACCAATGGGAACACTGACACTAACAAATGTAACCTGAACCCCCAAAAATTTTAAAAAACTGACACTAACAAAAAGTAAAAACTGAAAATAACAAATGTAACACTGGGGGGGGCACACCAAAATGTAACACTGACACCAAAAAATTAACACTGACACCAACAAATGTAAAACTGACACAACCCAAAATTTTTCACTGACCCCAACAAATTTAAAACTGAAAACAACAAAATGTTAAAACTGAAAAACCAAAAAATTAAAACTGACACTAACCAAAAGTAACACTGACCAAAAAAAGTAACCTGACCCCCAAAAAATGTAACACTGACACCAACAAATGGGAAAAACGGGCACCAACAAATTTTCCAAATGACAAACAAAAAATGTAACCCCTGACCCACCAATGTAAAACGGACATCAACAAATTTTAACACTTTAACCCCCAACAAAAGTAACACTGACAACAAAAAATGTAAACACTGACATCAAAAATGTAAAAACTGACATCAAAAAATGGGAAAACCCCGGCACCACCAAAAGTAACCCTGGGCACCCCCCAAATTTAAAACTGCATCAAAAAATTTAACTGACCCAAAAAATTTTAAAACTGACACCCCCAAATGTAACACTGACACCCCCAAATTTAAAACTGACAAACCCCCAAATTTTCCCCTGAAAACCACCAAATTAACACTGACACCACCAAATGTAACACTTTACAACCAAATGTTTAAAACTGAAAATCAAAAAATGTAAAACTGAAAATCAACAAATGTTTAAACCCGACATCACCAAAAGTAAAAACTGACCTCCCAAATGTAACACTGGAACCAAAAAATGTAACACTGACATCAAAAATGTAACCTGACATCAACAAAAGTAACACTGACATCAACAAATTAACACTGACATCAACATCAACAAATGTAACATGACATCAACAATGTAACACTGACACCCAAAAAATGTAACACTGACCCCCAAATGTAACACTGACACCACCAAATGAACACTGACACCACCACATGTAACACTGACCCACCAAATGTAACACTGACCTCAACAAATGTAACACACATCACCAAATGTAACACTGACATCACCAAATGTACACTGACACCAACAAATGTAACACTGACATCAACAAATGTAACACTGACATCAATAATTGTAACACTGACATCAACAATGTAACAGACATCCCAAAAAATGTAACACTGACACCACCAAATGTAACACTGACATCACCAAATGTAACACTGACACCACCAAATGTAACACTGACACCACCAAATGTAACACTGACACCAACAAATGTAACACTGACACCAACAAATGTAACACTGACACCAACAAATTTTAAAACTGACATCAAAAATTGTAACATTAACATCAACAAATGTAACACTGACATCAACAAATGTAACACTGACATCAACAAATGTAACACTGACATCAACAAATGTAACACTGACATCAACAAATGTAACACTGACACCAACAAATGTAACACTGACATCAACATATGTAACATTAACATCAACAAATGTAACACTGACATCAACATATGTAACACTGACATCAACAAATGTAACACTGACATCAACAAATGTAACACTGACAACACAAATGTAACACTGACATCAACAAATGTAACACTGACATCACAAATGTAACACTGACACCAACAAATGTAACACTGATATCACAAATGTAACAGACATCACAATGTAACATTGACATCAACAAATGTAACACTGACATCAACAAATGTAACACTGACATCAACAAATGTAACACTGACATCAACAAATGTAACACTGACACCAACAAATGTAACACTGACATCAACAAATGTAACACTGACATCAACAAATGTAACACTGACACCACCAAATGTAACACTGACATCAACAAATGTAACACTGACATCAACAAAATGTAACACTGACACCAACAAATGTAACACTGACACCAACAAATGTAACACTGACACCACAAATGTAACACTGACACCACCAAATGTAACACTGACATCAACAAATGTAACACTGACATCAACAAATGTAACACTGACATCAACAAATGTAACACTGACATCAACATATGTAACATTAACATCAACAAATGTAACACTGACATCAACAAATGTAACACTGACATCAACAAATGTAACACTGACATCAACAAATGTAACACTGACATCACCAAATGTAACACTGACATCAACAAATGTAACACTGACATCAACAAAATTAACATTGACATCAACAAATGTAACACTGACATCCACAAATGTAACACTGACATCAACAAATGTAACATTGACATCAACAAATGTAACACTGACATCAACAAATGTAACATTGACATCAACAAATGTAACACTGACATCAACAAATGTAACACTGACATCAACAAAATTAACATTGACATCAACAAATGTAACATTGACATCAACAAATGTAACACTGACATCAACAAATGTAACATTGACATCAACCAAATGTAACACTGACATCAACAAATGTAACACTGACATCAACAAATGTAACACTGACATCAACATATGTAACACTGACATCAACATATGTAACATTGACATCAACAAATGTAACACTGACATCAACAAATGTAACACTGACATCAACATATGTAACATTGACATCAACAAATGTAACACTGACACTAACAAATGTAACACTGACATCAACAAATGTAACACTGACACCAACAAATGTAACACTGACACCAACAAATGTAACACACATAAATACGTGTTTCTCCCCATCAGCGCGGGTGTGGGCCGCACTGGAACATTCATCGCGCTCAGAAACGTCATGCGGGAAGCCGAGGAGACAGGACACATGGATTTCTTTACAGCCGTGGGGAAGCTGAGACAGGACAGGATCAACATGGTGCAGACAGTGGTAGGTGGGGCTGTCATTCTGTTAGATGTGTACATGTTGTTAGGTCATTTGTGTAGACAATGAAACTGGTTGGGTGTAAATTATAAAACCTTCAATTAGTCTAAGCCATGGCATACGGGTCTGGTGACCAGTTCCCATACTCGTCGCCTTTTCTTCTCAGATATTATCAGATAACAGGTCTATTGCAGAACGTGGCGCTCTTCACGGCCTGCCGAGGTGTCTCTATCCCCTCCCAGTTCCTCGGCCTTAGTTCCCTCATGCAAATTGTGTCTTCAGTATGTACCCCCCTCCCAGTTCTTCAGCCTTAGTCCCATTATGCCTATTGTTAAGCTAAGCCGTTCCCACACCTTAAGTGCTGAACTCATACACTGTCCATCTGTATTTAAACTTTCACGCTTGCGCTGTCGTTAACTCACCCAAGTGCAGTCTCTACTCGTCGCAAATCTATGTGCCATGCCACTTGCCAATCATGATTGATTTAAATCAGTGGTTCTCAACCGGTGGGGAATTCACCCCCCCCCCCCCCCAGGAGGGAATTTTAGGGTTTCCGGGGGGGGGGGGGGGAATAAAGACCATTTCAAGATTGCGTTAATACAAGAACCGATTACTTGATATTGTTTTTCCCTTCATACTTTACAGTTATGTACGTCTCGTCCTTCTAAAATTCATTTTATAAAGTACGTAGACCCACAAATCATGTTTTATGTGGATGTCTAGACTTGTATTAGCATATACTATTAAATTTACCTTCCATTTTACGTATACTGTGTAGGGGTGGGGGGACTTTTAGATAGGAAATATGAAAGGGGGGGGGGGAGAGATGACGTTCTGAAAATACGGTGAAGGGGGGCACGGGCCAAATTTTTTATAGGAAGGGGGGGGGGGGGGTGGGGGAATGACGTTCTGAAAATATGGTGAAGGGGGCACGGGCCAAAAAAGGTTGAGAACCACTGATTTAAATAGTCTAAGTGAAGATTTAGTGTACTACGCTGAATTTGTTTTCTCCCGCATCTCTTTTACGGGACATTGCAGTCAACACCAGCATTTTTTTAGCTGCTGTTGATGTCTTGACAAGTTTTACGTTCAGTAGTTTGCCATTGCTTTCTGAACGACCGGCTCACATACCTCCGTAAGTAACTGGCAAGACGAGATCCGCTGCCGAATCTCGTGCAGCTGTGTTTCGTACGTGAGTATACGGAAATACGAACAACGTCCTTAACCCCAGGCAACACTGAATGTTGGAGTGACTAATTGTTGTATGAAATCTACTTCAATCTTGATGTTGTAAACTCTTCAGTGAATCAGGTCGATGACTTGTGTAGAACTGTCAACTGAAGTAGATTTGTGGGTGGTCGTCAAGCTGAGCCGTGCACGAATGCCGGGTCTCGCTAGCATCTCGCTCCAGTGTACTTGTTTTCACGTGCGACCCCTGCCTTTCCCGTCAGACCATGAGCTCGCCAAGTATCACTGACCCTGTGTTTGTTCTAGTGTTTCCCCAAAGTTCACCCTTGCTGTTCCTGTCTCTCAGGTTGTAATGTAACTTAATAGGTTAATTAATTCGGTTTGTATTATTTGTATTAACCCTTTTTGTCCATGACAGTAGATGTAATGAGTTGTCTTGTTTGTGGTTGAAGCATTTTTACACCGAACATAATCAGTGAGGTTTGAGAGTATAAGACATTCAGGTGTTCGGGTCTTATAGTACAGGAACAGTACATATTTCTACACCGGTCAGGTGTGAGAGTATAAGACATTCATGTGTCCGGGTCTTATATTCCAGGATCAGTACATGTTTCTACACCGGTCAGGTGTGAGAGTATAAGACATTCATGTGTCCGGGTCTTATATTCCAGGATCAGTACATGTTTCTACACCGGTCAGGTGTGAGAGTATAAGACATTCATGTGTCCGGGTCTTATATTCCAGGATCAGTACATATTTCTACACCGGTCAAGTGTGAGAGTATAACACATTCATGTGTCCGGGTCTTATATTCCAAGATCAGTACATATTCCTACACCGGTCAGGTGTGAGAGTATAAGACATTCATGTGTCCGGGTCTTATATTCCAGGATCAGTACATATTTCTACACCGGTCAGCATTAGTGGCCATGTCGTGCATTGGGACCTCAGTAACACTAGCGGACGTGGAGAGCAGGATGAAAACACTAGAGGCCAAGTCAAAGTCCGGAATGACAAAACTGCAACAGGAATTTCAGGTAACTACTTGCAAGGAAAATTGCCCTTGTTTGTTATGTCCGTGTTGTTCTCACACACAGACAGCTGACTGTATGGGATTTTTGTGCAGAGACACATCTGAGGTAAATAATTGATTATGTAAGGTAGCTGTGAAGGGGCAAATATGATTATGTTTAGCGTTATTGTGAGCACATATCTGAGGTAGATAACTGATTATGTTTAGCGTTAGTGTGAGCACATATCTATTGAGTGAGTGAGTGAGTGGGTGGGTGGGTAGGTGGGTGGGTGAGTGAGTGGGTGGATGGGTGTGTTGGTGGGTTGGTTGATTGGTTGGTTGGTTGATTAGTTGGTTGGTTGATTGGTTGGTTGGTTGGTTGGTTGGTTGATTAGTTGGTTGGTTGGTTTGTTTGTTTGTTTGTTTGTTTGCTACTCGCGGTTCTAACTTCACGGCAACGGGTCGTCCCCATTATGCTCTGTTCCTGTACCAGTGAATATCACATGAAATGGTCCTCACTGCCCCATGTGTAAAGTGGAATAGACAGGAGTCTCGACAAGCCAACAGCCCTCACAGGTACACTGTGCATAATGCCGCCGTCAGAATGCCAATACAAAAGTCCCCCACGGAAAATACAGCTCATCGTCGATGGAAGCGGCAGTCACTAGAAAGCCAGCAGCCACGCATTACTGCATTAAAAGTCGAGAGGATAGTCTTCATTGCCCCGGGATTTATCCCATATGGCTCAGTCCGTTTCGGCAGGACGGCCCGCTGAAAGCATAACACAAAGAACAACCACCGTAGCTCCAGCGACGACCTCCCGGAATCTCCAAGAAAAATGCAACCATGAACCGAAAAAGGCAATTCAGTCAATTCCATGCGACAGGCCGACCGCCATTGTTCCGAACATGTAGTTCACGCTACAATAACCGCCAGGAACAGATGTAAAAATATTCCAAACGAAATTCACAGCTCACAGTGTTGCGCCACGCCCTCAACTCAGTAGCAGGGCGACGGACCTATGCACTGCCAGTCCAACATGAGGTAAATGCGACTGCAAACTGTAGCCAGAAGCATAAACACTACAGAAGCTTAACCGTTCAAATGTCTATATGCCATGTTGGGGTAAGCGTTAGTGTGAGAACATATATGAGTAGTTAACTGATTATAGTAAGTAACTGTTGGAGGTGAGTTAACTCAGTGTATGACTTTTGTGTGGGGCAATAAATCTGAATTAGTTTAGGGAGTGGATGTCGGAGGTGGATAAGCCTTTTCGTGTTGTGGATGTGAGCGGATGACGGTGGTGTATAATCCATTCCGTGATGTGGATGTGAGCGGATGACGGAAGTGGATAATCCATTCCGTGATGTGGATGTGAGCGGATGACGGAGGTGTATAATCCATTCCGTGATGTGGATGTGAGCGGATGACGGAAGTGGATAATCCATTCCGTGATGTGGATGTGAGCGGATGACGGAAGTGGATAATCCATTCCGTGATGTGGATGTGAGCGGATGACGGAGGTGTATAATCCATTCCGTGATGTGGATGTACGCCTACGCCGTGGCGAAGTAGTTACCGACGCTTACCTGTGTTCTAAACACAGCTGCGGGTGATTTGGCAGCAGACCGCCTTGGGCTGGTGTTTTACTAAATAGTATGAGTGACGGTCTTTCAAAAATCAATGGCAAACTATTGAACGTAAACTTGCCAAGAGATCACAACAGCAAAGAATGCTGATGTTGACTGTGACGTCCTGTAAAGGATATGCAATTAACCTTTTAAAAAATGTGGATGTCAGTGGATCCGTCAGAGCTGGATAAAGAGACTTTAATTATGTTTTGGTAGCTGGTTGGCTGCCCGAGATGGCAATAAGTTGTGTCACTGTAGATGTGATTGTTGTGTATGTGTGCATCATCAGACCATTTGCACTATGTGCGGGGAGCAGATGGAAGAGATGACATCGGAGGACAGCCAGCACTCTGTCTATGAGAACAGCCGGAGCGTTGACAACAGAAACAAGAACCGAGTCCCGTCCATTCTGCCCAGTGAGTCTAATACCTGGGGGTGTTTGTCTTTTGTCTTGTTCGGTTGTTTGTCTTTTGTCTGGCTTAGTTGTTTGTCTTTTGTCTGGTTCAGGTGTTTTTCTTTTGTCTGGTTTATTTGTTTGTCTTTTGTCTGGTTTAGTTGTTTGTCTTTTGTCTGGTTTAGTTGTTTGTCTTTTGTCTGGTTTAGTTGTTTGTCTTTTGTCTTATTCAGTTGTTTGTCTTTTGTCTTGTTTAGTTGTTTGTCTTTTGTCTGGTTTAGTTGTTTGTCTTTTGTCTGGTTTAGTTGTTTGTCTTGTGTCTGGTTTAGTTGTTTGTCTTTTGTCTTGTTTAGTTGTTTGTCTTTTGTCTGGTTCATGTGTTTGTCTTTTGTCTGGTTCAGGTGATTGACTTTTGTCTGGTCCAGATGTTTGTCTTTTGTCTGGTTCAGTATGGCTGTTGGCTGATGTTTTTTTTACATGATGTTGGTCTTATTGCAAGTGATTGTTTAAGTGACTGTCCTTGTGACTGACTGAGTGAAGACTTGTTACTTACACCGTCTGATTGCCAGACAGAAATGGAACGTGTCAGACACAGGGGCAGGGTGAGACGCTGATACCGTAGGGTCTACTATTACAGAAAAAGAGGAGGGAAAAGACAATAATGAAGATGGTGATTCCTCCGAAGTCGGAGAGTGTCTGTATGTACGGCGAGGAACCACCAGTCTGCACACCAATAAGCCAGACATGGGACAACGGATACTCACGCACACCTCATTACATTGATGCTGGATAACAGGATGTCTTCATCTGACATACAGGACTTCGCGTTGGAGCTCAAGCCAACGAACACAAGCAAGCAAGAAAGATGGTGACTATGATACTAATGATGATGATGATGATGATGATGATGATGATGATGATGATGATGATGATGATGATGATGTTAATGATTATGATGATGATGATGATGATGATGATGATGATGATGATGATGATGATGACGATAACAAGGATAATGACTATAACAATGATGAGTGTGGTGATGATGATGATGAAACATCGGCATCGGTAGCAGCATAGGAGGAAGAAAAAGAAGGAGACTCCTGTAACTGTTATATTACTGGAAGACCCCGCTATACGTCGCTTCAGTTTACGTCGTTTCTCTATAACGTCATTGTCACAATGTGACATAACTTCACTTTACGTCGCTACGTTCCGCTATAACGTCGTCATCTGTGTTGCTAGACGTGTATTTCTGCCGGTTTAATATCTGCTTCCTTCTTCTTTGATGACCTGTCTTAAATGAACACTGTGAAATCTCGGCGTTGTGAGTTATTTTTTTATTTGGAAAATGTAAGTTGTTGTTTATATGTGTGCATTGCTGTTGTGTTACATGCGTTGTCCGTGTGTTAAATGTGTTTCTCTGAATCTCTGACAGAGGAGACGTACAGAGCCGTGCTGTCATGTGGCGACAGTGACACGTCAGATTACATTAACGCCGTCCTCGTGCCGGTAGGTGTGTCACGTGACTGTGTTTGTTGTCTGACACAAAGTGACACATTGACTGACACAAAGTAACACATTAACTGACATAAAGTGACACATTAACTGACATAAAGTCACACATTAACTGACATAAAGTGACACATTAACTGACATAAAGTGAAACATTAACTGACAAAGTCACACATTAACTGACATAAAGTCACACATTAACTGACATAAAGTGAAACATTAACTAACACAATGTGAAACTTTAACTGACACAATGTGAAACATTAACTGACACAAAGTGTATGGCAACAGGTGTCGGCTGCAATAAGTGTGTGGCAACAGGTGTGTGGCAACAGGTGTGTGGCAACAAGTGCGTGGCAACAGGTGTGTAGCATCAGGTGTGTGGCAACAATTGTGTGGCAATAGCCATTTCCCCATATCTACAGGCGGCAATCTGGGCTTTAGAAATTACATTTCTCAAAAAAGTTCTTAGCATATCAAGGACCACGTAGACAAGGAATCCTGGCATTCTACCAGATCTAACATAGAAGAGAACTGGCTTATGGACAGCATCCTGTCCCCCAACACTACAATACTGTGTCCATACTGCACGTCATATTGGCTGGAAGAGAACAGGGATGGGGGAGGGATGGAGGGGGGGGGGGGGTGCTGGTTGCTGGCAGAAGAGGCAAAGATCAAGGGGCAACTAGCTAGCTGACACAAGATGCTGTGTTCTTAGAAAAGCTGTAACAAACAAATTATTGTGTTCTCAGAACAGTTGTAACAAACAAATTATTGTCTTCTCAGAACAGCTGTAACAAACAAATTATTGTGTTCTCAGAACAGTTGTAACAAACAAATTATTGTGTTCTTAGAACAGTTGTAACAAACAAATTATTGTGTTCTCAGAACAGCTGTAACAAACAAATTATTGTGTTCTCAGAACAATTGTAACAAACAAATTATTGTGTTCTCAGAACAGTTGTAACAAACAAATTATTGTGTTCTCAGAACAGTTGTAACAAACAAATTATTGTGTTCTTAGAACAGTTGTAACAAACAAATTATTGTGTTCTCAGAACAGTTGTTACAAACAAATTATTGTGTTCTCAGAACATTTGTAACAAACAAATGATTGTGTTCTCAGAACAGTTGTAACAAACAAATTATTGTGTTCTCAGAATAGTTGTAACAAACAAATTACTGTGTTCTGAGAAGAGATTCAACAAACAAGTTGTGAAGACATGCGTAAATTCCTCTCTTCCCGCCAGAGTTTCGTCAAACAGAACCAGGAGATTCTCACCCAACTTCCGCTTCCGTCTACCATCACTGACCTCTGGCGACTGGTCACTCAATACAAGGTCAGCCTGATGGTGGCTTTTGAGACAGACAAGAAGACTAAAGACAAGGTAAGTGTTGACAGACACCTGGTGAATATGACTTGTTACGTAGACAATGTAAAAGACATCCAATTACAGCCATCCCTGCAGACCTGGTAACATGAAGTGACAGTTTTAGTTCTTCCTGGTGAACAAGCTTTAGTTGAGTTGAGCTAAGAACCGACATCACTGCACTCAGAACAACCCAACACGTGCTCCGTTCCCTTGTTCAACAGCCAGCGAAGAGTCATACTGCAAATCGTTCCAAATGTTATCTGACTGAAAGTTCTTCTGGTCTTTCGTCTCAGTTTTGATCCCCCACCATATCATTCTCTGCACATTCGGGTTCTCAGTCTGTCTCCCCGACATCCCCACATGGTTCCACAGGCGTCCGACCACCTCTCCTTTATCTGTAGATAATCTACCATCGAGAGGTGCATTCCCTGCCAGCCTATCAGCATGTTCATTTCTCTGCATTCCCGTATGACCAGGGCAGAATATCCATACAATTCTCAGAATCTGTGACATTTGAATCGAGTTAAGCCATTCCACACGAAACATTCCTTTCTCTACCTTACTAAGTTAATTCCTTGAGTCCTTAATGAATACAATATGTTTTGCAGCGGTCTCCTCCAACCATCGGAAGGCTGCTGTTACTGCTTCCACCTCCATTCTCATGGTGGAGTGTGTAGTCTTGCAAGACTCTTTTTTTTTTTTCAAGAATGTCTACAGCAAAGAAAGTCTGGCTTACTGCTGTTAAGTAGATCATGTATCTGTTTCATTACGTGGCCCCCTCGACAGGTCAGCAGAAGAAACACTTGAAATAGGGAACCGATTATTCTTTGGGAAGTGGGTTTGCGTGGCTGATAATGACGCTTTATGAAGTCTTTTGGATATCAATTAGATTGTAGAGTCTAGTCAATGGTGTTATAACAGTGTGAAGGACTAACAAGGACTGTTGGTTTCATATAAACAAGGTTTATTTACTTTTGATGACAAGCTCTATAAACATGGCGTCCTTCCAGTTCCAGGCCCTGATCTTGACTGCCCCCTGACAACCAACTACGTCACGACTTGAGCATCTCTCTTCCCATTCTCCCCCGATGCTCAATCGTGCCGTAGCCTTTTCCCACCTACTACTCTACTTCTGTTACACCTCCCCATGTTAATTAAAGAATTTTTTTGTAAAGGAAAAAATCTTTACTCCTAATCCCCTTACTCTATTCCCTCTTTTTTTTTTTTCTTACCTCTCACAGTTCCTCTAATCTTCCCCAAACCAACTCCAACTTAAGTAAATATTCTATTCTTTAACTCTTTCCCGTGCTATATAGTCAACCACTATATAGTCATATATTTCTGGCTCGTTCTTGGCTCCTTATTGTTCCTGTAGAAAATATACATATCATAAGAACAACTCGTAAAATCGTTATCATACCTTTGACCTTATAAATTCATCACTCTTCCACAACACATGATGGACAGAAACAATGTAGTTAGAAAAAGTAAAGAAACGGTGCGCACCGAGTGAGAAGTATAAAGAATGAATAGTCAACATGACCACATTTACACACAGTAATGAATAGTTAACACACTCACATTTACCTCCCTTGCCAATAAAAAAAATTTTTGTAAAACAATTTTTTAAAATACATCTTATGAAATAGATCTTTGTTCTCTATAAATAAATTTGACATAAGTTTTCACAACACTTATATTGCTATCCACAATCTTGTCTATTTTTCCGATATCTCACGAGCCCATTGCCAATGTTCATATTCCATGAACACTTTTTAATATAATTCACGCTGGTTTCTCACAGCACCTATATCTTGCCCCCATACATCCCATGACCTGCTTCTTTGTCCCGTTTTATATATATCCCCGCTTATATGCTGCCATTCACAGTCTTCCTCCAACCTTATATCTTCATATAACGCTACTCGTATTTTACTAACAGTTCATATCTATAAGAACCTCTTCAAGCAACTTAATATTCACAAAGAGAATATTTCTCTATATTATCCCCCAGTAGTTTTATTAACTCTTTTCTGAACGAAAGGCCTAAATCAAAGCCCCATGTATTTGAAAATTAAACTTACTTAACTAAATTTATAACCTATTCATTAACAATGTAACTTAATATACAAAACCACTCATTTAAACGAAATAAAATCAAAACAAGACGTCATTCCCCCAAATTATCCAAAGAAAACACATTTTAAAATGACATAACATGCATTTTATCAAATCAGAACAAAACATTCTATTACTACCTATCACTATTGTTCTCTTTTACGGACCAATAGTTTGTACTCAAACTATTTGGAACACAATAATCCTATTCTAAATCAATTTATCAAATAACATTTTACAAGACCAAATCAAGCAAAAAAACATATTATATATGAGGCATTGCAACTCGGACTCAATAAAACAATCAAATAATAACCATCATTTTACAGTACCAAGTCAAGCAAAAAAACATATTATATATGACTCATGACTCATAAAACTCAGAGTGAATAAAACACGATTTTCAAAACAAAATATAACTCCCTTAAAATTTCTACGTACAGTGGCCCACCAACATTGGCCTCTCATACGAACATATCTATTTATACAAGTCATTCCAGTATTTCTATGACCGAGAAAACAAAACACTTCACGTATGTATATCTGTTAACTACAGACTAATTTCTTAACTTAGAACAATATCTGTTCTCTCTACACACACAAAAATCAATAATCAACAATGACCGTACCATTGATTCTCTCCCCTCATAACTTTCTATCTTTTTCTAGCTTAACTCCTAACACATTATAACATCCGGAATATCATCTTAAGTAAGCACTGTAAACTACAGGTTGACTCCTTTTATCTATTCCTAATGTGGCGACTATTCCAACGTCAACTCAATGTAGCAGCCATCCTCTACTTATCAATTAACTTGTGGCTCGGCCTGCCAATTATTTCCCTTGGACCAACCATCACTATAACTTCTTAATTATTACCGTTAAACACGGCATTTCTAGCACCAATAAAAAAAACTTGTCTATTTGCTATAGAGTACATCCACCTATTGTACCAATACCTAATTTGTCCAATCTACGAAAAGTCAAGAAGTAGAAACATAAATTCAACCAGCAATTCTATCACAGAGAGAAAAAAAATATATATACATGCCTCTCTCAAACCTACCTCTATATTAGTTATCTCACTGCTTAACTACTCCTCAAGACCACTTATAAAACGTATCCATAGAATCCTTTTCCATTTCCACCGTTTCGTATACTTCTTCAAGCATCACTTTCACTTCTAAATCCTGAAACTTATAACTTGCCATCTGCAGTATTCTCTATCTATCTATCTCCTACGTTTCCACTTCTTCAACAACTCCAAGTTTCTTTGAATAAGTGCTAACTCTACATCAATATCCTCTTCTTCGTACAACCTATTAGTTTCTTCCATACTACTAATTGATTCTGACTTTTCATCCATTTCTTCTTCTTCGTCTGTATGTCTCTCGTTAGCAGCCGCTAATCTCTTCTGTTCAATATCCCATCTAATTTGTCTATCATTATTTCTTAAGGACCTTTCTAGTAGAGGCATATCTTCACCGCTTGTTGAATAATCTCTAATCCTCCTCTGTCTTTTCACTTCTCTATCTCTTTGTTTATCCATTCTTCTTTCGTTGCTTGTCTAGTATTCTTAAATGGAGCACCTATTTCCTCTTCCATACTATCATAATTACTTTCATTCACATTTTCTTCTTCTATTGTTTTCGGTATCGTCTGTTCTTGAGTATCTTCTTAAGCTGGAGTTGCTAGTAACTGATTTTGTGCTGGATCTTTTCTAAAACTTGGGGTTACTGTAGCTCCTCTGACGACTTGTTCATCTAAATATCTTGTGTCTGAATAATAATTATTATTATAATTATTATTTTCCATCTCATCCTCGTCTCTTCTAAAGTGTTCAACGTGTGCCCTTGCCACATGTCCTGTGACCTGGTTCTTGATAGTATACGATACATTACCTAGTTTTTCCAAAACGTAATAACCTGGGATCCAACGAGCATCAAACTTAGAGTTTCTTCTATGCTTCTTGTAATAAACTCTATCACCTACTTTAAACTCCTGTAATTTTGTATTTACATTTTTGTACTTTTTCTGTCTTTCCCTAGCTTTAATTATATTATTCTTTAATCTTACGTGTGCTTTATGCATTTCTTGTATTATTGTCTCTTGAAAGTCTTCCCCCATATATTTCCGTCTTGGTTTTAATAGATTATCTATAGGTAGTATTGGTTCTCTCCCGTGTATTAAATAGAATGGTGAAAACCCCGTGCTCTCATTTTGATTTGTGCGAATAGCGCTAAGGGCAGGTCCTAAGAATAGATCCCAATCTTTTTCATGTTCATCAACAATCTTTGCTATGATATCATACAATGTCCTATGTTGACGCTCGTTCCTAGCATTTGAAGAAGGTCTATAATATGAGGTCTTTTATATGTTTATGTTCAAATCTTTAATAACTTTTTCGAATTTTTTATTACAAATTCCCTACCATTATCCGTAAGTATACTTTGTGGGCAACTAAATCTTGGTACGAACTCTTGTAAAAAAATATTAATAACAGTATCTGCGCTCTTATCTGGGATTGCATAAACTTCCGGCCAAAGACTGTAGATGTCTACTATATGAATTAAATACACGTTTCCTGACAATGTTCTAGGGTGAGGACCCGATATATCTAAACTAATCTTTTGCATTGGGAACTGAGGAATATCTGTATCTTGTAAGGGACACTTAATTGTTTTCATATTCCTTAACCTGCTTTTTCACACGTATCTACATATTTGCAAGCAGATTTAAACAAGTTTGGCCAATAATATTTGCTCGTAATTGCTTTCACCAATTTATCACGACCGAGATGTCCATTCTCATTGTGATATGCTTTTAAAACTTCATTTTCCAAATGTTTTGGAATATATTTCCTTATCTGTTCGTTCCTTTCACACATATAGTATAACTGTCCATCCTCTTGTAAAACCAAATAATTCTTCTTATATTTGTTATCCTCCGTTTCTCTTAATTTTTCTTTTATTTGTAAGACTTTTGGATCCAATTCTTGTTCTTCTTTCATATTAAATTGTTCTAAATGTGGGTCTTCTGCTCTATGTTCAGACTCTTGATCCGATGGTAAACTCTCAAATTCTTCTCTATTTATTATGGCAGAATCTAAAATATTTACTTGCCAGTTTCGGTCGTCTATCTCTGGTTCAGCTTCATCTTCTGTGTCTCCTGATGACTGTGGGTACGGAATCCTAGACAATAAATCAGCGCATGTGTTAATCCTACCTGGAATGTATTCAATTTTCGTGTTGTATCCCTGTAGATTCAATGCCCACGTCTGTATTTTCCTGTTCTGCACTGGAGCTTCTAAAAAAGACTTTAAAGGCATATGGTCAGTTCTAATAACAAAATTTGCGTTATGTAAGTAGTAATTTAGTTTCTGAAGAGCATAATGAATATCATATGCTTCTTTTTCAATAGTCGTCCATTTTCGTTGCGACTTGCTAAGTTTATGAGACAAGAAGTAAATTGGCCTTTAATTTTTAACCCCTGGTATTCCAGACTCTTTTCCTTCATATGGTTGAACCAAACATGCTCCTATTGCATTGTCCGAAGCATCTGTGTACAGTATTAACTGTTTATTCAAGTCTGGATGCGTCAATAGTGGTACCAGTGTTAAGCTGTTTTTTAAATACTCGAACGCTTTTTGACACTCATCATCCCACTTAAATCTAGCGTATTTGCCTGTTAAATTTGTAATAGGTTCTGCTATCTTTGAAAACGCTGGGACAAACCGCCTATAATACGCACAAGTTCCTATAAACGCACGCACTTCCTTTACGTTAGTTGGAGGAGGTAACTCTTTAATAACCTTCATATTGTCCTGGTCTGGTTTAATTCCGTCTCTATTTATAATATAACCCAAAATATGTTTTAAATGATCATTCACATCTCCTTTCGTAAAAATCAGAATATCATCTATATAGGCTAATGCAAACCTTTGCATACCTTCTAATACTTCATTTATTAAGAGCATGTAGTGAGACGGCGCAGTTTTGACCCCAAAAGGCATTCGTAAGAATTCGTAAGAACCCATATGAGTACAGAAAGCACTCTTCTTTTGAGCATCCCTCGACATAGGTATACACCAGAATCCTGATCTTGCGTCTAACGTCGTGAAGAATGTAGAACCATTAAGCAACCCCAAGATATCATCAATTACTGGTAGTGGGTACGCTACATTCTTAGTGATTTTGTTCAACGCCCTGTAGTCGCAGCAGAAGCGACTCGAACCATCAGGTTTGGCTACGATGACGACCGGAGATGACCATTCTGACTTCGATCTTGTTATTATTCCTGCTTTCAACATATCTTCTATTGCCTTTTCCACAATTTCTCTATTTCTCAATGGAGTTCTATATGGTTTTAAAGTAATTGGTGGATGGTCTCCCGTATCTATTTCCATTGTAACTGTTTGTGTCTTTCCCAATTCCAAATCATTAATTGCAAATACATCTTGATTTTGCCTTATAAGTTGTTCTAATACTTCCTTATTTTCTGGCGGAGCTTTTAACTGTGCCAACAATTCTTGTTCCCTTGTCATTTTGTCTAGTGAATGTATTTGGGCTGTATTTCTTCTGGATGGATGGATCAATTCATCCATTTGTACGTTCCCTCTTCTTCCGCGTCCGCGTCTGTTATTAACTCTTTCACTAGAAGTTTCTGAATAACTTGTTCCCGACCTTTCTAATCTATCCGTTGCCAATATGTCACTAATGTTATGATCTAGTTTGGCTATCACACATCCTCTGTATAATTTGATTTCTCTACCTGTGTTGTTGATAATCATCACTGGAAAGGTTAAGTGTTTATCCAACGCTATTATTCCATCCGGAACTTCCAAACCAGGCTCATCAATTACTTCCTCTTGCAACTCAGTGATTCTGACTGTGTCTCCTGCCACATAATATGGGTTTCTCTTCAGCTTTGCTTGTATCAAATTAACCGACTGTGGTTTTAACGTCGTGGACATTTTAACTCTAACTAGTGCTGATATATGCATGTCTTCTTCCATATCTACATAGACGTCCCTGAATTTTAATTTATGTAAATCAAAGAAAAGTCTTATTCCATTTTTTATTAAAAATCTCTTCCTATCAGCATGTTTCTATTTAAATCTTTCACTACATGAAAAAGATGTCTTACGTTGATCCCTCCTAATTTAAAATTGATCATTGTTTGTCCAATTAATTGTAAATTCTGTCCTGTAACAGAGTGAAGATTATTATGACTCTTAAATATTCTACAATTTCTCATTATTTTATATAAAAAATTTTCTTTAATTACACTAACCTGAGCTCCTGAATCAATTAATGTACGAACTCTATATTTTCCTATTTCTATTATGCACGAACTATTATCTGTTGTCTTCACTGTAAACTGTTTGACTTCATCTACTTGTGAGCATTCTCTATTCGTCCCCCTATGTCTGTTATTAACATACTCTTTAAACCTTGGGACCTTATTATTTACCCTCCTATCACAGGTCCTTTTTAATAGGTAGGGCGCCGGTTTTCCTGCGTTCTTGTACCTGTAAAATTCCTGTGTCTACCTTCAACATTCCTATTCAACCTATTATTGTCATTTCTACCTTGTGTATTCGACTGGACACGCCTGTTATTACAAAAACGAAAAACATGTCCGCGTTGACCACAAAACCAACAGACAATATTTGTGTTATTTGTGTTGCCTACTGTCTCACTTTTAGGGTATCTCATATTTCTTCTTTCACCATAATCACTTCTATTTCTACCTTGTAACGTCTGTATACCTCCTCTCCTATTCCATCCGAACCTTGTTTGTCCTATTTCCATAGGCTCCTCAATCCTGTCTTCTCGACTAATTCCTATTTCTCGTCCTGTTCGCAATCTAAATCTACGTCTCAAATTTTCTTCTTGTACCGCGATATCTACCGCTTGTGATAACCTCTCAGGGTTTTCCCTCATCAGCTTAAATTTCAAACCATCGGATTTTATGCCATCCACAAAAATTCCGACTAACATCCTCTCCACCTCTTCTCCTCGTACATTCTGTCCTAAGAATGCCTCTTCAGCCAGGTTAATCAACCTATCGCTGAACAATTGTACCGTCTCTCCGTTGTTTTGTTTAGCCTGTCTCAACACCGAAAAGGCATGTTGTGGATCCGTTATTTCACGTACTTTCGTGCTAGGTCCTCTTTAAATTGTTCCCATGTCTCATCTACTCTAGCCTCTAACTTTCTTCTTATATGATCCGAAACCGTTTCTGTTGCCGCCTGATATGCCAGTCTCATTTTTTCTTCATCTGTTGCCGAGACCAAATACGCATATTTTTCTATGGAAGTTATCAACTTCTTAAACCCTCTGACCTGTCCACTAAACTTAACAATTTCAGTTGCCATTCCCTGTTGTTTAATAAGCGTATGAAGTCTACCTACCGCTGTTCCTACCCCCGTCAAAACTTGTTCTAAGGTGTCTTGATCCGCCATGCTGAAATATTATTATACAGACCAAGCAAACAACTTCACATTTGTAATTTACTAATTTAAGAATAAGAAACACAAATCACTTATACCGTAAGAACAGTTCGACCAGTTAATAGGTTTATAAATTACCCTACTCTTGTTTCCTGATGCAAGCAAGACGTATTCTCCTAGGTTCGCCGTCAGGTTAAATTCCACGCTGTATTAGTTGAAACCAATCGCGCACTTCAGGTAGTTCGTTCCTTCTTCTAAGGTAGTTTCTCTTCTTGGGATGCCTCAGTACAGTACTTCAACCCTTGGTTGGGTCCCTTCTGAGATGGAGTACATCAAATCGACGTCTTGAGAACGACTCATACGTAACAGAGCCCAAAATGATTAGCGAGCGGCTCTCATTTGTAGTAGAGCCCTGAGATAGTCTGACACGTCAACAAAACATGGGCCAATCCATGAAGTAATGAGGTATTTATTTGCTGTCTTGATTGTCTTTTAACAACGTTCTTTTTTTTTCTCTATGACGACTCAGTTGTTAGCGCTCAGAGCAATACCTATTAACATTGAGGCTGAACTTGATTGTGCTATTGAAAAGTTCTTGCTCACCTGAAACAACGATCAGACTGGATTGCCCTTCAGCCAAACTCTTGCTCGCTCAAGACACGATTAAACTGGGCCGACCTTCAGCACACTCCTGACACGTTCGCTAGAGTAATGGACAAGAGGAGCCGTCATGATGGTGTTTAAAGTTGATGCTCGCCGGTTTGATGACAATCGCAGGCGCTGCAACCTGTTATGGCAAGTTGGTCTTCAGCCTTTTTATGACGCCAATTAAATTTTGATATCAAGTCTTGAAAAAGACTTACAGACAACCACCCCTGGCCGGGCTTTTGGTTGCTGTACTTCTCACAGATAACTTATTGGCCATTTTTCCAACTGCGCTTTTTTTTAATGTTCAATACTTGTTTAGAAGCGTGCCGCAATTCTGTCTCTGGCGATCGACATAAACGGACCAAGGATCTTGAGCTACTTCGATGTATTATATAGTAGACATCGTTTTTAGACTCCGCGATCTTATACAGTAGACAGCATTTTGAGACTCCGCGATCTTACTCAGTAGACAGCATTTTGAGACTTCGCGATCTTACTCAGTAGACAGCATTTTGAGACTCCGCGTTGTTACTCAGTAGACAGCATTTTGAGACTCCGCGTTGTACCAGGTTCGAATCCTGTGTCGTGGGCTCCAAAATTAGTCCTATAACAGTGTGAAGGACTAACAAGGACTGTTGGTTTTATATAAACAAGGTTTATTTACTTTTGATGACAAGCTCTATAAACATGGCGTCCTTCCAGTTCCAGGCCCTGATCTTGACTGCCCCCTGACAACCAACTACGTCACGACTTGAGCATCTCTCTTCCCATTCTCCCCCGATGCTCAATCGTGCCGTAGCCTTTTCCCACCTACTACTCTACTTCTGTTACAGTGTCTATTTCTTCTTTTAGAGTGTATGTGAGTGTGTTCTGTCTGCAGACAATCGGTGACTATTTACCGTCCGATGAAGGAGAGCCTAGAAGTGTGGGGGAGTTCACACTGAGAACAGAACCAGACAATTCAAAAGCTCTGTGGAAACAAGAGAAAGTTTACATCAGCCAGGATACAAACCGAAAAGTATGTAGTTAATAATGGCAGTTTGTGTTTATGACATATGTATGTATAGATATGTTACTGGGAACACCTCCAACATAAACCCATGTCCAGATATTGTTGTTATCCTTCTAAATCAACCAATCTTATCATCTCAAATGTCTTGTACATTCAAATATTACGCCAGCCGTCCCCTGCAGTTACTAGCTCTGTGAGTCCTGCGCGGTCAGTTATGGTCCATGTGAGCCCAGAAACGCACGATGTGATCTGACACGTGGGCTGAGGGTACTATTATAGAAGCCAGTTTGGTTAGTGTAACATTCAACGCATGAAATGTTTTGTACAAGTTGTGTGATTGCTGCCTCTGGGGGAGTCATACCGTCGTACCTTCTTTGCTGTGGCTTTTATTTTATTTAGCCAGCTTCAATGACATAATCTGGACCTGATAAGGTGAAGACACGCTTCGGCCAGGCAAGGCAGATTGAGAGTCACGACTTTACAGAAAGAGTCGTCACATCACGAACTACCACTTTACAGAACATCTGGTCACATCACGAGTCCCCACTTTACAGAACATCTGGTCAAATCACGAGTCACCACTTTACAGAACATCTGGTCACATCACGAACTATGACTTTACAGAACATCTGGTCACATCACGACCTACCACTTTACAGAACATCTGGTCACATCACGAACTATCACTTTACAGAACATCTGGTCACATCACGGACTACCACTTTACAGAACATCTGGTCACATCACGAGTCACCACTTTACAGAACTTCAGGTCACATCACGAGTCACCACTTTACAGAACATCTGGTCACATCACAAACTATGACTTTACAGAACATCTGGTCACATCACGAACTATGACTTTACAGAACATCTGGTCACATCACGAGTCACCACTTTACAGAACTTCTGGTCACATCACGAGTCACCACTTTACAGAACTTCTGGTCACATCACGAGTCACCACTTTACAGAACTTCTGGTCACATCACGAGTCACCACTTTACAGAACTTCTGGTCACATCACGAGTCACCACTTTACAGAACATCTGGTCACATCACGAGTCACCACTTTACAGAACATCTGGTCACATCACGAGTCACCACTTTACAGAACTTCTGGTCACATAACGAGTCACCACTTTACAGAACATCTGGTCACATCACGAACTATGACTTTACAGAACATCTGGTCACATCACGAGTCACCACTTTACAAAACTTCTGGTCACATCACGAGTCACCACTTTACAGAACTTTTGGTCACATCACGAGTCACCACTTTACAGAACTTCTGGTCACATCACGAGTCACCACTTTACAGAACTTCTGGTCACATCACGAGTCACCACTTTACAGAACATCTGGTCACATCACGAGTCACCACTTTACAGAACATCTGGTCACATCACGAGTCACCACTTTACAGAACTTCTGGTTCACATCACGAGTCACCACTTTACAGAACATCTGGTCACATCACGAACTATCACTTTACAGAACATCTGGTCACATCACGAGTCACCACTTTACAGAACTTCTGGTCACATCACGAGTCACCACTTTACAGAACATCTGGTCACATCACGAACTATGACTTTACAGAACATCTGGTCATATCACGAACTACCACTTTACAGAACTTCTGGTCACATCACGAGTCACCACTTTACAGAACTGCTGGTCACATCACGAGTCACCACTTTACAGAACTTCTGGTCACATCACGAGTCACCACTTTACAGAACATCTGGTCACATCACGAGTCACCACTTTACAGAACATCTGGTCACATCACGAACTATGACTTTACAGAACATCTGGTCACATCACGAACTATGACTTTACAGAACATCTGGTCACATCACGAACTATGACTTTACAGAACATCTGGTCACATCACGAGTCATCACTTTACAGAACATCTGGTCACATCACGAGTTCAAAATGTGAAGTTATAGAAATAATGTTTATATTGCATTGTCTGCTTTCATAATAGATTCTTCACAATATATCCCATAACTAATAACAATTGACACATCAATAAATAATATGAGTGAGTCATGTAGTATTGATATTTGCACACTTCTCATGCCTTTGTAATGCATAATTTGATGTTGTTCTCGGTTAGCCCCATAAGTAATGTGTGAATGAAGTAATGTATGCACGTGATAGATACGAAGGGAAGAATGTTAGACGGGCCTGCGTGCTCAATTCTTAACCCGTTGAAAATAAAGTTTGTTCGTTCCTTCGTTCGTTCGTTCATTCTTCTTATCCTAGTCTATAAAGGTCATTTCATTGTGCATAGTGGCAATGTCATTGTGTATGCAGGAAAATTCCTTGTCTATGAAGGCAGTTTCCTTGTGTATGAAGGCTAAACAATGAGAATACACTTATTGTATGTACTATTTTGATGTTATGTCCCTGTAAGGCTGAGTGTGTTCCACAAACACTCACTCACACTAACGCTCGCATGTGATAACTCACACTCCCCCCCCCCCACCCGACTCACCCCTTGCTCTGATAATTATCCGTGTATTTCAGGATGATAAACCAAGGCCGTTAACCCACTTGACCTGTACGGCTAACCTTGACCCAGCAAGTGTGCTCGCGGTCACCCAGCACGTGAGGTCACAGAAGTCTGCGACTGACGGGAGGATCCTGTACATGTGCAGGTAAGTGTCCCCAGGTACCCTGTTTGATGTACACACAGGTGTACAGTGATACGTGGATGTGTTATGTTTGATGTACACACAGGTGTACAGTGATACGTGGATGTGTTATGTTTGATGTACACACAGGTGTACAGTGATACGTGGATGTGTTATGTTTGGTGTACACACAGGTGTACAGTGATACGTGCATGTGTTATGTGTGATGTACACACAGGTGTACAGTGATACGTGGATGTGTTATGTGTGATAAATTATTATATTTCGCTACATCTCGTCAGGTACATACTCCAAACGTCACACAACGTAGAGTAAAATAACTAGATACATCCTTCATGCTGAAGTATACACATGTTCGCACAGTAATACCAATTGTTTACCATGGTAATTTTAAATTGACTACCATGTCTTTCTGTTTGCACAAAATTGGCCTATGTAGATGAATCATTAGGGCTACTGAAGATAGGGAGATTTATCTACTGGAGAAAGGGAGATGTGTCTCCTGGAGATCGGGAGATTTGTCTACTGGAGATAGGGAGATTTGTCAACTGGAGATAGGGAGATGTGTCTACTGGAGATAGGGAGATTTGTCTACTGGAGATCGGGAGATTTGTCTACTGGAGATCGGGAGATTTGTCTACTGGAGATCGGGAGATTTGTCTACTGGAGATCGGGAGATGTGTCTACTGGAGATATCAATATTGTTGTAGATTCTACTGTATAACCCTGTCGACTTCCCTCTATATATCCATATCTAACTGTTTGCACACCTTCGGTTGCACATTTTCTTATTTTGACACTTTTGACAACTGAACTTCTGCGCAGCCTTCCTAGAAGCCAAGTATGTACTTTGGCCTAGGAACGTTTCATACCTATACTTTACAACACAATCTTCCTAGCAACTCTGTGCTACCAATGCCAAACCTGGACAATGACAGAAAAAGAGAAAAGAAAAATCACAACAACAAAAATGAGGTTCCTGAGAAGAATACTCAATGTATCAAGAAGAGATAAGATCAGAAATGAAGAAATCAGGACTAAAGTGGGGGTTATAGCAGCACTAGATTTTATTCAATCAATCAATCAATCAATCATGTGCCATGCCGGAAAGCATGGGCGGTCATTTTCTTAGAAAGATTTCTTAGATTTTATTAGAAGGCAGAAATTCAAATGGTTTGGCCATGCAAGTAGGTAACCAACTACCAGTATACCACAACAAGTAATGATGCACAGACTAGAGGGAAGCAGAGGAAGAGGTCGACGATGGACGCAGGGAATAACAGAGTCCATGGGAATATCGATATATGAAGCCCATAAGCGGGCACTCACCCGCTGTTTATACTTCACCTCAACACCGCAAGGTACAAGAGGAACATGATGAGATGCGATGAGATGAGAGACTTTTTCCTTTTACGTTGTAATTTTAAAATAAAATTTTCTAATTCATATTTTTCTTTAGATCTGTATGTGCTGTTCCTGATGAAAATTACTATGATCGAAACGTCGATTCCATGTTTTGCGGTATACATTAGTTTTATCTTCCTTTTTTAGGAAGGGAGGGGGTTGTTATTATCATTGATACGTTTC
Source organism: Cepaea nemoralis (assembly GCA_014155875.1). Classification (NCBI taxonomy): domain Eukaryota; kingdom Metazoa; phylum Mollusca; class Gastropoda; order Stylommatophora; family Helicidae; genus Cepaea; species Cepaea nemoralis. The sequence continues at coordinate 32,596 of JACEFZ010002320.1, forward strand.
CCCCTGTGGTTTATGTTTTCTGATTTTAGTTCTGTGTAAGGTATGCACACGGTGTCTGTGCTTATCTCTCACGTTTTGGCAAGTGTTACACATAGCTAACTGTTGTTATTGTGTATTATCAAATGATCTCCACTTGTCTGTCTCTCTTCTCACCAGAAACGGAGCCGAGTACAGTGGCCTGGTGTATGTGCTGTCCCTCCTGCTGGACAGGCTGGACAATGACCATCACTTGACCGTCCCTCTGGTGGTTGGGGCCGTCAAGGCCATCAGACCTCAGGTCATCGCTACGTTGGTAAGTCTGAAGACATTGTGAAAGTGGTTGACTTAAAGAACACGTATTGATTGTCATCAATGTTAGACGGAAGACATCTGACTGTCATCAGAATAAGACATAAGACATCTGACTGTCACCAGGATAAGACAGAAGAGAATTCACTGTCATCGGGATAAGGCAGAAGAGAATGCACTGTCATGGGTATAATACAGAAGAGAATGCACTGTCATGGGTATAATACAGAAGAGAATGCACTGTCATGGGTATAATACAGAAGAGAATGCACTGTCATGGGTATAATACAGAAGAGAATGCACTGTCATGGGTATAATACAGAAGAGAATGCACTGTCATGGGTATAATACAGAAGAGAATGCACTGTCATGGGGATAATACAGAAGAGAATTCAATGTCATCGGGATACGATAGAATAGAAATCATTATCATCAGGAAAAGATAGAAGACAATTGATTGTTATCGGAATAAGATAGAAGAGAAATCATTTTAATCGGGATAAGACACATGATAATTGATTGTCATCAGGACAGCACAGAAGAGAAATTGTCATCAGGATAAGACACGAGACAAATGATTGTCAGAAGGATAATATATAAGACATTTGACAGTCATCGGGATAAGACACAAGACAATTGATTGTCATAAGGATAAGATACAAGACAATTGACTGTCATCAGGATGAGGCACAAGACAATTGACTGTTATCATGATACGATAGAAGACAAACGGAGACAATCTGATGTGTAATCACGTCTAAGAAGAACAGTATGCCATATAAATACTATGATTTACCAAAGCAGTGTCCTATATGGCCTGCTATCTACGATCCCAGTCGACACGGGTTTTCTTTAATGCGCTCAAAGTATGCACGGGACCTATTGATTAGTGAGATGTGTGTGTGTGTGTGGGGGGTGGGGGGGGGGGGGGGAAGTGTGAGTGGGAGGGGGGAGGGTATGGGTGGGTGTGACATGATTAGATTCCCCCGAAGCACACTGATCTCAGAATGGGATCTAAGGCAGGATTAAAACCTGGTAGAGTTATATTTATGTGTCAAACATTTAGGCCACGATAACCCCCAAAATCTGTCTGTCTCTGCCTGTTTCAGGATCAATACCGACTGCTGTACAAGGTTCTACAGCTCTACAGCCACAGCGTCAATGAGTACTCCAACTTTGCTCGTTAAAATATTAGCAGTTCATCACTATTTTTGAGCATTGTTGTATCATCTTTGAGCATTGTTTCATCATCTTTGACCAATGTTGTATTATCATCTATGAGCAGTGTTGTAACATATTTGTGCACTGTTGGTTCATCTTTGAGCATTCTGGTATCATCTATGAGCAATGTTGTATCATCTTTGAGCACTGCTGTACCATCTTTGAGCAATGTTGTATCATCTTTGAGCACTGTTCTATCATTCGTGAGCATTGTTGTATCATCTATGAGCATTGTTGTATCATCTTTGAGCACTGTTATTTGATCTGTGAGCATTGTTGTATCATCTTTGAGCACTGTACTATCATTTGTGAGCATTGTTGTATCATCTATGAGAATTGTTGTATCATCTTTGAGCACTGTTTTTTCATCTGTGAGCATTGTTGTATCATCTTTGAGCACTGTTCTATCATCTGTGAGCATTGTTGTATCATGTTTGAGCACTTTTCAATCATCTTTGAGCATTGTTCTATCATCTTTGAGCATTGTTTCATCATCTTTGAGCATTGTTCTATCATCTTTGAACATTGTTTCATCATCTTTGAGCATTGTTCTATCATCTTTGAGCATTGTTTAATCATATTTGAGCATTGTTCTATCATCTTTGTCACTGTTGTCTCATGTTTGAGCATTCTTATGTAATGTTTGAGCATTATTATATCACCTTTGAGCATTTTTATAACATCTTCGAGCATTGTTATATCATCTTTGAGCATTGTTCTATCATCTTTGAGCAGTGTTTTATCATCTTTGAGCAATGTTGTATCATCTTTGAGCAATTTTTTATCATTTTTGAGTATTCTTGTATCATCTTTGAGCATTGTTTCATTATTTACAATGATAGTGCTTAGAAACACAGGCTTGGGTACTAAACAGGGATGCAGGCGAACCAACGGTTATTTATAGGACAGAAGAACGCTGGCGAACCAGCAGCGACAGAAGAACACTGGCGAACCAGCAGCGACAGAAGAACACTGGCGAACCAGCAGCGACAGAAGATTATTGGCGAACCAGCAGCGACAGAAGATTATTGGCGAACCAGCAGCCACAGAGAGTGATCAGCCCGCGTCCCATGGTAGCACTCCTGATCAGGAGAACTGAGCACCACAAGGCATAATTGGCGTGCCATTTATGATCATCCATTGTGATCATGTGAACATTTACCATTCTTTCAACTTGTATCTTTTATTATACCAAGATTTCTCATTGTTGTTTTTTAAATCATATTATATTATATTATCAATTACCAAAGATTTTTAATTATTATTAAGAATAAAAAGCACAAACAGAACAAGTCCGCGGCAGTTTCCTGCTGTTGGACTGTGATGACCTGGGTCATTCACAAGTTGCTAGCCCTCAATGCACACAGAAATATGTGGCCAGTCTTTGCCTATCTTAGCGGACGACGATCTTAGGCGTCATACCCTCGTCCGACTTTTCTCAGAACATATAACCTCCTGGTGATTACACTAACGCCCTCATTAATGTTTAGTCAATTATCTCTTACCATTAATTCAACTCGGAAAGAGGGGGGGGGGTGGAGGGAACTTTCTTTTGTCAAGAGGACACCTCAAACAGAACATTCCTTAGACCTGCGGTTCTCAACCTTTTTTGGGCCCATGCACCCATTCACCATATGTCAGAATGTCATTGCTCCCTTTCCAGTGAACGAAAGAAGAAGAATTCCCCCCTTTCCAAAATTTCAGCCTCAAAAGGTGCATTCAAAATAACATGCCTATAATACTGAAAATCCTTATTTTCTTCCATATTTGTACATAACCTTTACATGCATAGATTAATTTTATAGTGTAGTAAAACGTCAAAGAATTGTCACTTAATACACGACACCAGAATGCCAGAAAATTGTGCTTCAGCAAACAAAACGCTCAACAGAAAACCAGGATATTGTGCCTGAAGCCATTATGAGTCTGGCAATCGTGGGAGGAATATTCCCCTTGGGGGAATTTCCCACTGGTTGAGAACCACTGCCTTAAACAGACTATTTAAAACTGCATTTCACCTCAGGACAGTTATAGCACCGGTAAGTCCCCTTAGTAAGATAGCTAACGGATTTAGCAATTAAAGTGCCTGCCAGATCTATCCATCTGTTCTTGGGTATACACTCTAGCTCATGGATGTGCATATCAATGCTCTAGGTAGCTGACAGAATCATTTACATCTCTCTCTGCTGTACCATAGTTTCAAACCCTGAGGTTTAGATGACCATGATGAAGAACATTATAATGACAGCATGTACACATCCGTTTTTCCCACCAACCATTGTGAGCTTGTAAGTCTGAATACTGATAACGAATTTACATACAAACATGTCAGTTTTCACTGATCTGTGCTGGTGTTCCTTTCATAAACACTCAGTGATTGGTTTCCCTCTTACAATCTCTTTGTAAATGACAGGAACCATTCGACAATTTACATACTGGGTGTTTTAAACACAAGAGAGTGACTGTCTGAAACATATAGAGTGCGAATTAACACATGAGAAAGACAATATATGGTGTTGTGTTTTTACGAACATCTGTTGAGGGTGCCTATTTGAAATATCAACATACATAGGAGAAAGAATATACATAATGCAGTTCACATCAAAACAAAAGCAAGGAAGTCACTGCTATAACTCTTAAGAAAAACACACGGCTTTGCTTGCATGACAGCATTATGTTAGTCTAGCAGTCCTTCCATTTCTAGAATCCTCATGTCCAACCAGCTTATGTTTTACTTATTGGGTGTAACTCTTCTGTGTGTAACTCTTCTGTGTGTAGCTCTTCTGTGTGTAACTCTTCTGTGTGTAACTTTCTGTGCATAGCTTTTCTGTGGTATAGCTCTTCTGTGTGTATGAGAGTCGTGGTTGTACTATTTACAAATTCTCTAAGCTAACTATCTAGAATCCTAGATCTATCTCGTGTTAGCGTCTGGAAGAAAGATTAAACATGAAATTTTTATGCGGGTGACAATTCCGAAGGCCAGTCCATCCCAGTCGGCAGGCAAGACTGCTAGTCACTGCACAACCACAACGCCCACATCATCTAGCGTTGTTTATTCAACGATTTTTGAAATCATCGTCTAGCACTGTTTAGTTAATTATGTTTTATTGTATCACTAATTAGTATTGTGTATTAAATCATTGTTCACAACGTCATCATTTATTGCTATCTTTGGTGTTATTTTTCCTTTTGTACCTCTGGAACCTTTGTTGTTATCTTCTGGTGTAACCCGCTGAACCTTTTTTTCGTGTAGTTTGTTGTCTCTTG
>JACEFZ010002321.1:0-15392 GCA_014155875.1 Cepaea nemoralis
CAAAACCCAAAAAACTTATAAAAAAAAGAACTTTGAAAAATTTAAAAAATTTGCAAAAGGAAAAAATTTTACCCCAAATTTTAAAAAAAAGGAAAAAAAATTTTTAACCGGGAAAACTTGAAATAGGAAAAATTTTTAGCCAAGGGGAAAAAAGATTGACCAAGTAAAAATTCCCAAACCAAACTTTAAAAAAAGTACGAAACTTTGTTAAAAAGTATGAAAGGTATCGTCCAACGGAATATGACCCAACTTATAAAAGTGGAACATATTTTAAAAAAATGAAATATCGGCCAAATGGGAAAAATTTTGTAGCCAAAGGGGGAAATTTGTCCAAGGAAAACCCCCCCAACAAACTTAGGAAAAGTACGAAACTTTGTTAAACAAGTATGAAAAGGTATCGGACCAAACAGAGAAATATATCACCTAAACTTATAAAAAGTAAGAACATATGTTAACCAATGGAAAATATCTTGGCCAAATAGGAAAATTTGTTAGCCAAATGGGGAAAATATTGTCCAAGTAACGAAATATCCCCAACAAACTTAGGAAAAGTACGAAACTTTGTAAGCAAGTATGAAAAGGTATCGACCAAACAGAGAAATATATCACCCAAACTTATAAAACGTAGGAACATATGTTAACCAAATGGAAAATATCTTGCCAAATAATAAATTTGTTAGCAAAATAGAAAAAAAATATGACCACGTAACGATATATCTTGTCCACACTTATGAAAGTAGGGAAATTTGTTAGTCAAATGAGAAAAAAAGATTGACCAAGTAACGAAATACCCAAACCAACTTATGAAAAGTACGAAACTTTGTTAAGCTAGTATGAAAATGTATCGACCAAACAGAGAAATATAACACCCAAACTTATGAAAGTAGGAAACTTTGTTAGCCAAAGTGAAAAAACCTAGGTCAAGTAAGAAAATTCTGATAGCAAATGTGAAAAGTGTCGGCCAAATACAGAAATTGTTCAACCAAACTTATAAAACGTAGGAAAATTGTTATCAAACGGGAAAGCTATTGAACAACTAGGAAAATGTAATAGTCAAAGAAGAAGAATATTGAACAAGTAATGAATATATCATTCAAACTTATGAAAAGTAGGAAACCTTGATACCAAATGTGAAAAATATCACTCAAAGAGAGAAATAGCTCGCCCCAACGTATAAAAAGTAGGAAAATTGTCGGCCAAAGGGGAAAAAGTTAGACCAAATACAGAAATATCTCGACCAAACTTATAAAAATCTAGGAAAAAATAGTACCCAACACAACTAAAAGGCTGACTAAAGTTATAAATCCAAACTTATAAAAATAACCAAATAGGAAAACATATTGACCAAGTACAGACATATATCAATCAAACTTATAAACTTGTCGTCCAAAGTGATAAAAAACAAAGAAAGGCTGTCAGCCAGTCTAAGAAATAGGTATGGAAAAGTAAGTCGACCAAGCTAAGGAAAAAAAAAGAAAAAAAAGGAAATAAAAATATTGTCTTTTACCACATAGGTCACTATATTTTTATCTTTTCATTATATCAAATATTTTTATTTCCTTTTTTTTCTTTTTTTTTTCTTAGCTTGGTCGACTTATTTTTCCATACCTATTTCTTAGACTGGCTGACAGCCTTTCTTTGTTTTTTATCACTTTGGACGACAAGTTTATAAGTTTGATTGATATATGTCTGTACTTGGTCAATATGTTTTCCTATTTGGTTATTTTTATAAGTTTGGATTTATAACTTTAGTCAGCCTTTTAGTTGTGTTGGGTACTATTTTTTCCTAGATTTTTATAAGTTTGGTCGAGATATTTCTGTATTTGGTCTAACTTTTTCCCCTTTGGTCGACAATTTTCCTACTTTTTATACGTTGGGGCGAGCTATTTCTCTCTTTGAGTGATATTTTTCACATTTGGTTATCAAGGCTTCCTACTTTTCATAAGTTTGAATGATATATTTCATTACTTGTTCAATATTCTTCTTCTTTGACTATTACATTTTCCTAGTTGTTCAATAGCTTTCCCGTTTGAATAACAATTTCCTACGTTTTATAAGTTTGGTTGAACAATTTCTGTATTTGGCCGACACTTTTCACATTTGGCTATCAGAATTTTCTTACTTGACCTAGGTTTTTTCACTTTGGCTAACAAAGTTTCCTACTTTTCATAAGTTTGGGTGTTATATTTCTCTGTTTGGTCGATACATTTTCATACTTGCTTAACAAAGTTTCGTACTTTTCATAAGTTTGGTTTGGGTATTTCGTTACTGGTCAATCTTTTTCTCATTTGACTAACAAATTTCCCTACTTTTCATAAGTGTGGACAAGATATATCGTTACGTGGTCAATATTGTTTTCTATTTTGCTAACAAATTTTATTATTTGGCCAAGATATTTTCCATTTGGTTAACATATGTTCCTACTTTTATAAGTTTGGGTGATATATTTCTCTGTTGGTCGATACTTTTCATACTTGCTTAACAAAGTTTCGTACTTTTCCTAAGTTGTTTGGGGATATTTCGTTACTTGGACAATATTTTCCCCATTTGGCTAACAAATTTTCCTATTTGGCCAAGATATTTTCCATTTGGTTAACATATGTTCTTACTTTTATAAGTTAGGTGATATATTTCTCTGTTTGGTCGATACCTTTTCATACTTGCTTAACAAAGTTTCGTACTTTTCCTAAGTTTGTTGGGGGGTATTTCGTCACTTGGACAATATTTTCCCCATTTGGCTAACAAATTTTCCTATTTGGCCAAGATATTTTCCATTTGATTAACATATGTTCCTACTTTTTATAAGTTTGGGTGCTATATTTCTCTGTTTGGACGATACCTTTTCATACTTGCTTAACAAAGTTTCGTACTTTTCATAAGTTTGGTTGGGGAATTTCGTTACTTGGTCAATCTTTTTTCTCCTTTGGCTAACAAATTTTCCTATTTGGCCAAGGTATTTTCCCTTTGGTTAAAATATGTTCCTACTTTTTATAAGTTTGGGTAATATATTTCTCTGTTTGGTCGATACATTTTAATACTTGCTTAACAAAGTTTCGTACTTTTCATAAGTTTGGTTTGGGTATTTCGTTACTTGGTCAATCTTTTTTCTCATTTGACTAACAAATTTCCCTACTTTTCATAAGTGTGGACAAGATATATCGTTACGTGGTCAATATTTTTTCTATTTGGCTAACAAATTTTCCTATTTGGCTAAGATATTTTCCCTTTGGTTAAAATATGTTCCTACTTTTGATAAGTTTGGGTAATATATTTCTCTGTTTGGTCGATACATTTTCATACTTGCTTAACAAAGTTTCGTACTTTTCATAAGTTTGGTTTGGGTATTTCGTTACTTGGTCAATCTTTTTTCTCATTTGACTAACAAATTTCCCTACTTTTCATAAGTGTGGACAAGATATATCGTTACGTGGTCAATATTTTTTTCTATTTGGCTAACAAATTTTCCTATTTGGCTAAGATATTTTCCCTTTGGTTAAAATATGTTCCTACTTTTTATAAGTTTGGGTAATATATTTCTCTGTTTGGTCGATACATTTTCATACTTGCTTAACAAAGTTTCGTACGTTTCATAAGTTTGGTTTGGGTATTTCGTTACTTGGTCAATCTTTTTTCTCATTTGACTAACAAATTTCCCTACTTTTCATAAGTGTGGACAAGATATATCGTTACGTGGTCAATATTTTTTCTATTTGGCTAACAGATTTTCCTATTTGGCTAAGATATTTTCCATTTGGTTAACATATGTTCCTACTTTTTATAAGTTTGGGTGATATATTTCTGTATTTGACCAATAATTTTAATATTTTGTCTAACATATTTTCTTATTTGACGGTTGAAGTGGTACATAGAACGTGTACTTTTGTCTGGTTGTGAAGTGTGGCACTGAGCAGGTACACTGACAAAACACATATATTGGTCTTGGAAATGGTTTTCTGGAGAAAGATGTAAAGACACTATGGACACATAGAAAGGAAATGAAAGTGTGGCTATCTAATTTGATACGTGATAACGTCGCTGATTATGACGGCGGACATGTGACCTGTCATGTTACGTGCATTGCCTAAGGTTGAATCGGGGCAGTTTGTTGTGTTTGTGTGCATCTGTTAACACCCACTACCCACACGTCGCTGTATGACCCGTTAGTTGTTACGTACAGATACGATTTCCCCGACTAGCCTCGGTGATCACAGCTCTGTACTATGAATATGAGAAAGGCTTAGTCGGACACTGTGGTGATTTGTTTACATGCGCGTATGGGGTTTTCGAGACCAGTTTATGTTTTATTAATGCCCGAGTGTCCTTTGGTGTAACCGGATAACACTAGGACTACACGGTTATAGAAAGGAGAGAGAGAGAGAAGGGTGACCCTTTTAGCCTTCGGATGCAATGTTGATGATGCAGTGTATTCACTCCTATACACAGTGATCATCATACGTTAGGTTCCATGACTCGACAAACGATAGGACACCCTTTTTCTATAGTTTCCCTCTTAACCACGTGTCTAAGATGTACCATTACCCCTGTGACCGGATTCGCCGCCGTCTTTGAACATTTCGGTTATTAGCGACGTGTTCCACGTGTATCGTTATGCGTGTCATTGGATCCATCGCCATCTTTGACCGGTTGAATCATTAACCCCGTGTTCTGGCTGTACCATTATACATGTTATCGGAAGCAGGGAATTCTTTGATTGTTTTAGTCAGTGAGCCTTTTCTTGGATGTACCATTACACATGGGATCGACTGCAAGTCCATATTTGACCAGTTTTAGCGAATGAGACGTAGTCTGGTTGTAGCAATTACCCATGTGTGATAGGGTGCGACGCCATCTTTGACCGTCTGTAACTATTGTCCATGTGTGTCGACTGTACCACTAGGTGCTATTGATCAATACAAAATCAGTGCTCGAGGCGCTCCTGTCAGGGAAATTGCCGATAGTAAGGACATTACTTTCTGAACTTAGCAGTCGGCATAACGTCTTGATCATTTCATCGATCACTTTAACCATCATCATGTCACTACACATACCATACCCTACAATTTAAGTGATCCTTCGACCACTTGATCACTACTTCACCAGTACTTGACCACTATTTGACTATGTCCTTACTTATTTTACCATCACCGTTTCACTACACGTACCATACCCTATAATTTATGTGGTCATTCGACTACTAGACCACTACTTGACCACTATTTGAGCACCACTTGACCAACTCTTGATCATCACCATGTCACTATATCTACTTTCACCGACAATTTAAGTAGTCACTCGACCATTTACCACTACTTGGCCACTACTTGAGCACGTCATCGATCACTTTAACCAACACAGGTTCACTACACGTACTTTCCCTTACAATTTAAGTGGTCACTCGACCATTTGATCCGTACTTGCCCGCTACTTTATCACTACTTGACAACGTCACTACTTAATTTATCCATCTCTGTTTCACTACACGTACCATACCCTACAATTTTCTCACTTGAGCAGTTGACCACTGGTTGAGCACTACTTGACCACTGCTTGACCACGTTGTCGACCATTTTACCATCACTGTTTCAATATACGTACTTTTCTCTACCTTTTAAGTGTTGATTCGACCACTTGACCACTGGTTGACCGCTACTTGACCATGTCATCGATCACTTTAACCACTACCATAATCTTAGGGACATCGTCCTCTACAATTTAAGTGGTCACTTGACCACTACTTGACCATTGGTTGACCACTACTTGACCACTAATTTACCACCCTTTAATCATCACCATATCATTATAACCACTTTTCCATAAAATTTCCTTACTTGACCACTACTTTACCATTGGTTGACCACTACTTGACCACTAATTTACCACCCTTTAATCATCACCATATCATTATAACCACTTTTCCCTAAAATTTCCTCACTTGACCACTACTTGACCACTGCTTGACCATTAATTTACCATCCTTTAATCATCACTATATCATTACAGCTACTTTTCCCTAACATTTCCTCACTTGACCACTGCTTGACCACTAATTTACTACCCTTTAATCATCACCATATCATTACAACCACTTTTCCCTAAAATTTCCTCACTTGACCACTACTTGACCACTACTTGACCACTAATTTACTATCCTTTAACCATCACCATGTCGCTACGACCATTTTTCCCTAAAATTTTCCTTACTTGACCACTTCTTTACCACTAATTTACCATCCGTTAACCATCACCATGTCGCTACGACCAATTTTCCCTAAAATTTTCCTTACTTGACCACTGCTTGACCATCTGTTGACCACTAATACCTGGTACCCACCCCTTACCACCGAATGATACTACACTATATCCATTACAATCAGCGATCTTTAGCTTTCAAGGTTTCATTTGTAACACGTGTTATGTTAGTGAATAAGCTACTATGAACATCTACATAGCACTAATAACCACCCTTATCAACTAATTTCACTAACCCATACCCACTACTATCCCCACCGCACCTATTCCTTCTATTCGTACTAATGTACACCACCAATGCGCTAACAGTTCAAAATATTTTAACACACCACTCACCCACGGTTTTACAACACGTTACTTAATGACTTTTCCGTATGCACCCCCACCACGTCTGTTATGAACCGACCACCGTCACACCCGCTGGAGATTTTCCCACACTTGCCGACGTATAACTCCCCGGTACTACCTTCCAGAATTTTCCACTATGCCGCTACTTATTTAATATGCATTGTATTGTTTATACATGATTTAATAAAAATTATTATATACCTGATAGTGTTTAAACCCGAACCGCCTAGTCTCACCCCACGCGCCCACCCCCTCGCCACCACCCCGCACCCCGTCGTTATTAATTTTTATTTTTATTTATTTTATTTTATTTTTTAATAATTAATTAAAATTTTTATACACCCACTCAATAGTTATCTGCCCTTAGAAACATAAAATCTTAGAATTATCGCCCTTAGATATGACCTAGATACCACCCCTTACCCAACTTCATGACCGAGGGGGAGTGAAAATCACCCGAGGTCAAGGTCAATCCGGATTAATCCGGCAAATAATAACCGAATTGCGCCTTTCTAACTACTCACCCATACACATGTTATTGATCACCCATACACATGTTATTGATCACCCATACACATGTTATTGATCACCCATACACATGTTATTGATCACCCATACACATGTTATTGATCACCCATACACATGTTATTGATCACCCATACACATGTTATTGATCACCCATACACATGTTATTGATCACCCATACACATGTTATTGATCACCCATACACATGTTATTGATCACCCATACACATGTTATTGATCACCCATACACATGTTATTGATCACCCATACACATGTTATTGATCACCCATACAGATGTTATTCAGAACCCATTTCGTAACCACGAGGGAAAGAAATTGGGGTATTTGAACTAAAATGTGCCAGAACAGTTTTCAGAATATCGTGGCCCAAAGAATAAAAACAATACGAGGGGGATTCAAATGAAAACTTTTATTTATTTATTTATTTATTTATTTATTTATTTTTTTTTTTGGGGGGGGGGGGTGAAATTATTCTGAAAAAGTGCACAACAAATGTATGGTGTTTCGATGTAGTCACCACCTCGTTCAATGCAAGTCCTCCAGTGCCCATAAAGTGCTTGGATTCCTGTAGACAAATCGACTCTGGGATCACTAGTCAGTGTGCCCGACCCGGTTGCGAACAGTCTGTCACAGAAGTCACGCCGTTTTGAAACTTCCTACTCCACTCATACACTTGCTGGACTGACAGCAAATACTGGGCATTTATTTACCGATGAATTTCTATAGGTTTCATCCCTTTATTGATTTTAAAAAAAAAGGATAACTTAACGCTGCTCCTCTTTGGTGCATGTCAAAAGTGGGGCGGCCATCTGTAAACAGTCCTTATGACGAGACCGTGTTCGTCTGCACTGTAATGTGACATGCTTTATACTCTTGATATCCTTAACAACAATATTGACAGGTTACAAGACAATGGCATGGTTATTGTAATTTCTATCACAATTTTAAGGTTTTCACGTGAAGCCGCCTCATAATACTGGCGTTCACCTTTCTCATAAACCTTGTCTAGTCTAGAAAACTTAAAAACTCTAACCACAACAAATTTAGTCCCACTCCAGCAAATTCCCAGACATCTCTTGCTTTCGCTCCCTGTGAACTCCAGCGTATAAAGAGTTAGTTGCATGTCTTATAAGGACATCGCAATCAGCCCCAAAGTTTGTTTGCGATTTTCTAGAAAATTTTACCTTCAGTGGTTACCATTGCTTTCTAACCGACGCTCATACCATGGCGTAAAACAACGCATGAAGGCCAGATCCAAATCGACGGCGGTCGACTTCGAGTTCGGATTGTGAAATTGCGTTCGCTATCCCTACACCACAGACGCCTATGTAGAACGTTCTACTAATGATACTACAGACAGACGACTCAACATTTCACCAGTTTCTATGCCTTATGCATTGCTCATGTAAAGTCCCGCCCCATTGTATTTATTGTTAAAACAGTGACTCCTAAATGTAATGAATTGTGCAGAGAATTTTGGCGGTTTGATAATCATGATGATGACAATAATAATTATGCAAATTATGATAATCATGATGATGATGATAATGATGTGAATGATAAGATGATGATAATGGTGCTGATTATAATGATTACAATGTGATGATGATGTTGATTACGATGTTGATAAAGGTGTCACATAATACACCCCACATCTTCTAGAGAGTCAGCCTTGCCCACAAGAATGTCCCAGAAACGCACAAAGAATCAGCAACTGTGGATGTCAATGTGTGGACAGCAACCAGGTCTACAACAGCATCAACAACCAGTGTGGTAAGCCCAACCTGTTTTCATCTGTTGTAAACAGATAATAAATAGTATATAAACACCAATCCTATGCTACCAATGTCAAACTTGGATGTTATCCAAATCACGCTTACGGAACATCAACACCTGCGAAATTAGATGCTTGAGGAGAGCTACCAACTTAACTATCCGAGACTGAATAAGATGTGATATTATCAGACAGTGGTGTCAGGTCTTAGTCAGATACGACTGAGCTACCGTATGACAGTGGACGGTACTATCTGCCTTCTGTTAGCGCCGAATGTTGGGCGTCTCTTACCAAACTCAGCTCCCCACATTGTACCAACGGCTTCGGGCGGAGGAGCGCAATTGGGAGGGTACACGCCTTATCCTAGAGCGAGGAAATGCAACGTAAAGACTAAATGTCAAGAGAGGGCAGACCAGGCCATAAGCCTTGGTTGGCAACTGGTCTAGAATCGAAGCTCCGACAGGCGGTGTCAGCGACTTGTGCGCTGCAGATTCTCAAGACTCCTCTACTTTCGCACTGCACGAAATAACAACTCGTGACATTTGCGAAAGGAATGCAATTTATTCAGAGCCGACATTTGAATGGCTCTACGAGCGTTATATTTCATCATCATATACAACATGAATGCATTAACGTGATGATAGATGATGCTAGTATTTCACAATCTAAATGAACAGCCCTATGTTTGCCTATTGCCTAGAAACTCTAGCATTGGTCAAGGATACGTCTGCTCTCTCTACCGTCTCCAGTCAGTCTCTCCACACGCTACACATTGCGTGGACAAGCACGGACACTCTTCTCCGTGCAGTACCTATTATTGCGTGCATGGTCTCGCCAGCACGCTGGCTTGTGAGCTCGAGTAACCCGCCACTTCACGGTTACTCGTAAGGACTAACTTCCCAATTGCTTGGGGAAAGCCCTCGCTCATCTGTACTCATCGACCTCTGGTCTGACACAAATGTGTCTCCTTGTGAGGCTATTAATAGTACTCGGTGTCTCTCCTGTCTGGTGTCTCCCTACTAGACTAGTGTTAACTCATTGCCTGTGTAAGGTCTTATTGGGGATGCTGACAGGTGGACAGTTAGAGCAGTGCTTTGCTGATCCGGCAGCTTCTGCAGCTTGTCTTGTTCCAGCCGTATCGGTATTACCTTTCCTCTGGAGTAAACCAGGCAGGCCGAGAGAGGGATCATGCTGCATGGGCAATGCATGGTCTCTAAATTCAGCCCAGGCTTTTTGTTATGGAGAGGCATAAGTCCAGTTTACAAACTATCTTCTGTCAAGACGTTAAGGTGCCAATCAGTCAGTATCAGATAGACGGTGCTATCAAGCAACTTATGCTACAGATTGACAAACAGAAGATCAAATGGTTTGGTCATCTCGTTAGAATGAAACACTATCAACTATTACAGCTTGTTCCTATATCACAGAAGATCTACTACGAGATCCAGAAGAAGATGGATTGACTATATGGGATAATACCCGGTACAATGAATTCGGCATTTTAACCCAGTGTTTCTGTGTGTGTTTCTGTGTGTGTTTCTGTGTTTGTTTCTGTGTGTGCTTCCTCCGTGTTAGTGTGCTGGTCGAATTACTGCTCGGATTTTTGTTTTCTTTGCTTGGCTTTGAACTCAAGCGTAATCCATACACGGGCAACTACTTCTAGTCCACTGAACATAATTATGTTTGTGGATTAGCTTTCCCTATTACCAGTGTCCCTCGCCATCAGGTGAACCCACCGGAATCAGAGATACTTGTACTTTACGTCCCCAAGTCAAGGACGAGAGGTCAACAGTTTAGTTCAACTGTCCGGTGTAGGGGTTGAAACCGTTACCATGGTATTAGCACACGGAAGTTTAAGAAAGAGCGCTCTTATCCATTCGGCCATGCTCGGATGTTGAGATAAGTATTATTTTTAACACAGAAGCCACGGGCAATTGGTTGCACAATTTATTGTCCCGACGCAATTTTCTATAACAGGTCTGTAATGTGATAGTGCCCTCACATAGTGTATGCCTGAAAGAAGGAAGAATATGTGGCCAATCTTTCCTTCACTATGGCAAGCGACGAGCCCATGGGTCCGACCGTTCTCATGGCATCACCAGCGCAGTTCCCTATTAACTTCGCTAGCCGCACAATGTATTGCCTTGTATTTTTCGCTGCATCTCGTCAGGTGCATACTGCAGAATTATATATCATGTGAAATATATTTTTTGTGGCTATTGTTTTATCTGATTTCATTGCTTTATGAGACGCATGGTGTTAAATTTATAACTGTATGAGACTGTTGGAGTGAAAGTAATAACTATATGAGACTGTTGGAGTGAAAGTAATAGTTATGTGAGACTGTTGGAATGAAAGTAATAACTATGTGAGACTTTTGGAGTGAAAGTAATAACTATATGAGACTGTTGGAGTTAAAGTAATAACTATATGAGACTGTTGAGTTAAAGTAATAACTATATGAGACTGTTGGAGTTAAAGTAATAACTATATGAGACTGTTGGAGTTAAAGTAATAACTATATGAGACTGTTGGAGTGAAAGTAATAGTTATGTGAGACTGTTGGAATGAAAGTAATAACTATGTGAGACTTTTGGAGTGAAAGTAATAACTATATGAGACTGTTGGAGTTAAAGTAATAACTATATGAGACTGTTGGAGTTAAAGTAATAACTATATGAGACTGTTGGAGTTAAAGTAATAACTATGTGAGACTGTTGGAGTGAAAGTAATAACTATATGAGACTGTTGGAGTGAAAGTAATAACTATATGAGACTGTTGGAGTGAAAGTAATAACTATATGAGACTGTTGGAGTTAAAGTAATAGTTATGTGAGACTGTTGGAATGAAAGTAATAACTATGTGAGACTGTTGGAATGAAAGTAATAACTATGTGAGACTGTTGGAGTGAAAGTAATAACTATATGAGACTGTTGGAGTTAAAGTAATAACTATGTGAGACTGTTGGAGTGAAAGTAATAGTTATGTGAGACTGTTGGAATGAAAGTAATAACTATGTGAGACTTTTGGAGTGAAAGTAATAACTATGTGAGACTGTTGGAGTGAAAGTAATAACTATATGAGACTGTTTGAGTGAAAGTAATAACTATGTGAGACTGTTGGGGTTAAAGTAATAACTATATGAGATTGTTGGAGTTAAGTAAAAATTATATGAGAATGGGAATCAAAGTAATAACTATGTGAGACTGTGAGTTAAAATAATGACTATCTGAAATTCAATGAGTTAAAGTAATAATTATTTGGAACTTAGTGATAACCATCTGTGAATGTAGAAGCTAAAGTAATATTTATCTATTAGTGTACTAATTAAAGTATTATCTACCTGAAACTGTAGGTATAGCCACAGCTGTGACTGTAGTAGATAAAGTAATATATGTCAGGCATTTCAGGCATTTAAAATAACTATCTGATATTTAAAAGGTTAAAATAACAGTTCAATTCAGGCAGAGTTTGGCACAGTGACAACTATGTGGGATTGTATGAATAAAGAAAATGAAAAACAATAAAATACAGAGGTTCTAGAAAAACAGGGAACGAAAAAAGGGTTAATGAAAGAAAGAATGTAGATGTTCAATATTTCGGCCTTGTTAAAAGACATAGCACTGTTTCAAAAACCATACTGGAGGGCAAGCTAGCAAAAGGTCGACAGTGATGCAGATGGAAAGATAACATCAATAGATTAGATGGACGAACAGCAATCTGACATACTGTACAATCATCATGACGAGAGACAGACAGTGTTGGAGATCCATTACAGCCAATCTTCATTGTAATTAATGATGAATAAAGACATTTATAGCGTTTTTTGGTTATGTATATCGTGACTGAGCAAGATAAACATGAGATGTGTAAATGATTGTCTTTGTTGTCTATCAGTGGTTTCAGTCTGTTCGCGAGAGTGTCCGAGCAATGCCCTGAGAATTGGTAACTGCGACTGTCAGTGTTTCAACAGCACTCATGTGTACAACGTCAACACCAACCTATGTGGTGAGTGCAGCGGTTATTTTCGTTTCTGTGTTGTTAATGTGGTGAATGCAACGGGTATGTACGTTTCTGTGTTGTGAATGTGGTGAGTGAAGCGGGTATTTCCGTTTCTGTGTTCTGAATGTGGTGAGTGCAGCGGGTATTTCCGTTTCTATGTTGTTAATGTGGTGAGTGCAGCGGGTAATTTCGTTTCTGTGTTGTTAATGTTTATTTACATTAGAGTTGCAGATTACAATAAGGAGACTGTGTAGTGTAGTGCTGACACTCAACTGCCGATCGGACGGACATTGGGGAATCCGACAGTTTAAAAGAAAATTTGACTTGGTCTCCAAGGGGGCGACGTCAACAAATTTCCTAGCTGTATGAGCGCTGCTCTTGCCTTTGTATTCTTACTTTCACATCTCTAGAGTAGTGGTTCTCAACCGGTGGAGAATTCCCCCCCCCCCGGGGGAAGGGGGAAATTTAGGGTCTCCAGGGAGGGGGGGGGGGGAATTAAGACCATAGATAGGCAGACTCAAACTGGCTTCAGGACCACACAAGACGCGATCGTCCCCCTTTCTTGAGTTATGTGTGAGTGTGTGTGTGTGTGTGTGTGGGGGGGGGGGGGGGGGGGGTTGTGTCCATTCATCTATTTTAGAACGTTTTCAATTTACATTGCTGTCGCTTTGTGATATGTTTATATCCTTACAACCAGAATATGCGTGCGTTGTGGGCAATGAAAGAGAGGATAGTCTGACTGGAACTGCTAATTTATCAAAAGAGTCAATGAATTATTATTGTTTTTTATCTTTGCTTTCACTCGCTTTGAACTCAAGCCATACACATGGTACTATGTCTAGTGCAATGTATCTGACTTTTGCGTGTGGATTAGCTTTCCCTATTCCTAGTGTCTTTCGACAGCAGGCGAATCCACTCCGACTTCTGAAGTACTTGTAATTTACGTCCCACAATCAAGGATTGAGAAGTCAACAGTTAAGACCAACTAGCCAGTGTAAGGGTTGAACCCGCTACCTCGGCATCAGCATATCGGAAGTTCAAAAGCGAGCGCACTTATCCATTCTGCCACGCTGACCTCTGGTCAATGAATTAATGAGCCTGACATTATAACGCCCGTTAGACAGTTATGATGGCCAGTCGATGCTGATTTATGCTTTCTCTTCATCGTGACATGTTGTCTGTTTGTCCTACTGTAACTGGCACATTGCCGACTTCACAGACGATAGTTTGTTACATTGTGCTTCAACAAGGCATAATAACTACAACCTATGGCGAGATTAGACCAATTCGCGCAGTAAATGTTCGTCCACAATGGATACATGTTAACACATGGTCATTTCCACAATCATGCACAATCTGACCTCTCACGCGCCCAATATCTGACATATCTGCAATCATTTTCTTCTTAGTCTTTGTTCCATTTCTGATCATAGCTTTCCGTACATCGCTATTAGCAGCGACTTGCTCCCAAGGTGCAATGTCTATGCCAATGTCAATCATGTCCCGCTTGTACATATCTTTGTGCCCTGGTAGAGGCCGACCCATGGATCTTTTACCTACAACCAAAAAGATGTCCTTTGGTATTCTACCATCGTCCATCCTCCTAAGATGTCCTATCCATCTATGTCTACGAAGACTGATCATGGAATAAACCGTCACACAACCTGATCTTTCCAATACTTCAGCATTTGTGATTTTTGTCTTGCCACTTAATACCAAGTATTCTTCGCAGACACCGCATATGAAAGCTGTTTAAACGTTTCTCTTGGCGTGAGTAAGTTGTCCAGGTTTCACTGCCATAAAGAAGAGTACTAAGGACGCAGGCTTGACAGACTGTTTGTATTAGTTAGTCTTACATGAATTATTGTACCTTATAATTAGACTGTAGTGTCTTCGACTGGATAATCTAAACCGTAAATCTCTTTCCGGTGTGCTCAGAATCAGTTCAAAGACAATGCTCCAGGACTGAGTTCGCCTGCGAGAACAACCAGGTGGCCTTCAAAGATTGCAACGACGACTGTTTCTGCGCATGCTCATCGGGATTTGCCGGAATCAGGTGTGAGATCCGATTGCAAGGTAAACATCATCATTATGCTGCTTTCCCTTAGCACAACACAACAATTATCACAGCCTCTGTGAACAAGTCACCATCTTACTAAACTTCCCCCATCTTATCCATCATCATCATCATGGTCTTGCCGACTGGCATGAACGATCATATTTCTTCATATTTTATTATTTTGCGGTCTCAACAGCATGTATTAATTCAGAACGCGGCACCCTTCTGCGACAAAAGAATAATAGAATATGTTATTGCTGTTATCGATCATCCATCTCTCTTGCCACAAATAACTGTAGCTGTCACAAAGTAGTTCTAGTGTTTACTTTCTAATGTGGCCAGCAAATGTCTACTGCTTCTTCTATTGTCGTGATTACCAGCAGCCGTGATGGCCTTGTTATTCTAGGGTTTTAAA
>JACEFZ010002322.1:0-16968 GCA_014155875.1 Cepaea nemoralis
ATCCAAAAAAATAAACACATAAACAATTAATTAAACTAGACATATTATGATACTTTAACCTAATAGCATAATGCACTAGTTAGTTTGTATGTATACGAAATGAGACGTATATACACAAAAAGAATATGTACGAAGCATATTCCTAGCATCGTATATTCATATGAAGTTACAAATACATACATCCAACATATACGTAAACAATAGACATATGAAAGTATTCCTACATTCATAGTATGAAAATGCAAAATAAGTTGTAGTAACATGATTATCTACAACCACTGAGAAACTACTAAGTGTCCCTAGAGTAACAGACATCTAACATGATAAATGAAAGTCAAAAGTCTGCCTCACGAAAGGTATAGTAAGAACAACTTGTATAGTAAGAACAACCCTTATAGCAATATGATATTGTACACAGAACTGAAGAATAATAGTGCACATTCCAGTTACCTACGACCATGATCGTTGCGATAACCTAGCTCAGATATAGACTGGAAATCAGTACATACATCTAAAAGACTTAGTTAGTTAGTTAGTTAGTTATCAGTTGGGGTATCTTCGTTGCACTCCGGACATGTCCATAGGTGCTCAGATCCTCCCCCCCCCCCCCAGCATATGCATCAGCGTCCGGTGGCTAATAGTGCCAGTTCTGTGTTGGTTGACGAGGCGCTTTGTTTTCCCGATGTACCTCTCGCGTCTGGCTGTGCCGATTCTTACTCCCAGGTCTTTCATCCTGGAAAGCGATGTGGAATCACTGGCGTCAAAATCCTCTGTTCTCGCCATATCTTTAAGGGCGTTAATAACATCGCACGATCCATGGGCTGGCCATCTACAGGGGGTGCAGAGCCAGCCAATTTATCAGCTCGTTCATTTCCCTCGACTCCCGCATGTCCCGGGACGAAGATGAAGGTGACTTTGCGGACAACAGACTTCCGCAGCGACTCAGTCCACTGTCTACGTACAGATCCAGCTTCGACCTTCTGAATCATGCTCATTGAATCACTTAGTACACACACGTTGGTATAATGCTGTGATTCCAGCCATATGAAAGCCTGTGTAACTGCCATCACCTCCATCGTCATGCTGCTCGTGGTCATAGAGTGGGCACCACTGGATTCTTGAACGGTTCGGCCCGCTTAACGGGCTGTAAATGCCCACGCACTTCTCTGCTGCTTTACAACAGATCCATCTGTATAGATGAGCACTTCGGGGCTATCTGAGTGATCATAGATGAGCGCGTTAACCTCTGCATTGACAGCGGCAGGGTTCTGCTCTCTGCACCGTCTGTCGAGTGTGATAATGCAGGAGAAGGTACACTTAAAAGCTGGAGGCACCGGCACCCATTCCTTGCCGGGGTTGATACTGGTAAGACTGCAGACCTGTCCGACGACATCTTCCGCCCGACCCATCCATGATTTGCCCCTCTTTAGCCTGTCACCCTTTTCTCTGAATACAGCGTCATGCAGAGGGTGCTGCTCATCTGCACTTATTTTTAAGTATGCACGAGCTCTCCAGATCTTGATCCTGTGTTCCATTGTCGGGAAGTCAAGGAGGTATCTCATTGCTACACAGCTGGTGTCTCTCGTGCAGCCCAAAATGATGCGCATGGCTTCGTTTTGTACCTTTTCAAGTCTTCCAATCTGTGTAGGGCTGACAGTGAGGATGGCCAGGGCATACTCGATGCGTGAAAGCACAAGTCCTTGGAACAGAAGTAATAGCAGTCTTTGCTCGATATTGGCAGTCGCCATGACTCTCATTGCTGCCAAACCTTTTCGAGCCTTCGTTATGACATAATCGACATGATCTCTGAAGGACAGGCTACGATCAAGCCTCACGCCAAGATATGTCATTGACTGGGTTCTACTCAGAATGCTCCCATCCATTCTTACTGCCGGAAGGTCTGTTTTCATAATATGGTTGTTTAGTGAGAACCATGTAACCGTTGCCTTTGCAGGGTTGACAAGGGCATCGGCATCAGCACACCATGAGGAAATTCGATCTAGTTCGCCCTGCATATAGTTGGCAACCGCCTGTCTATCTCGACCCTGTCGATACACGAGGATGTCGTCAACGAATGATAGAGTCCTACCCCTCCCATCCAACTGTTGTTCAGTGATCGGCACCGTATACACGTTGAATAGTTCTAAAAGACTTAACTAGTTACTAAGACATAACTTTACTAGTGAAATCTAGCAACATCAGAATCATTCATATGACTACAAAACGAGCTGGTGGCCTACCTGTTCAGAGATTTTTTCATTTCTAACTTGACCAGAGCTAACAGCCTATTTAACTAGTATCCGAAAGCAATTAACATTCCTTCAGTACAGTTCTAATTGCCTTATCAGATCTGTTTCATACCTTCCTACACGGCAGACACATTATCTCCCAGTATGTCAGTCATAAATCTTTCTGCATGCACACTAGCCCTCACACCTGTGAGTCTGACAATTTTTAGCGCCCTGAGTCTTATCAGTGATTTAACACCTTGTCCTCTAGTCTGTTTCAGATGGAGGTTAGCCATCGCGGTTGGGCGATTTTCTAGCTCTGCTTATCAGGTGTCATGTCTGGTCGGTTTTAATTACACAGTCCATGGAGTCTGCCCTCCAGTGGGTGTAATTATCAGTTTTACATGTAACACCTTGAAGCTGGACTGGCTGGTAGCTTGACTGGTGTCAAATTACACTTCTCAGATAGAAAGCCTTCCCTGGTGGTTTGTTTACTTGCAGGCTTTGCAAGCTTACGTCAAGACTGTATAGCCTTGAATATAGAGAAAACCGTTCTTCTTTTGATTTTCTATAACTCTATGTGGCCCATCAAAAGTGAACCGAAAATTGTTCTGGGATGTAAAGGCGGCATTTCATGACAAGCACTAACACTAACCACTGACACTAACCACTTAGACTAACCACTGACACTAAACCCCACTGACACTAAACCCCACTGGCACAAACACAGACACTAACCACTGACACTAAGCACTGAAACTAACCACTGACACTTACCACTGACACTAATCACTGACACTAACCACTGACACTAACCACAACTAACACTAACCATTGACACTAAACACCAGTGATACTAGTTAGATGTTTTAGTTTATTGGTGAAAAGGACACATGTTTGTGTCTGGAAGCAGCACATCACTCCGCGACCATCTCGCCGAGGTCCTGTGTGCACTGAAACATTAGCAAGACAGCCAATTCGGACATTGTCTCTATATAGTTGTTTAATCCGTGCTAACTCATATTACAACCCGCATTGCCCTAGTTAAGCGACAAGTTGAACTGGTCCACACAAGCGGAACGAATTCAAATGGAATAGTTCCTTTTGTTTATGTTCTTCCAATTACAGTTGGTTTTTTTTTAACATTATGTTAAAATAATTGTTCGGTGCAGAAGGAGTAACGCGGCACCCCAATTAACCGATGTCCATCCGGAGTGTTTGAGGTCGTTCACACTGTTAAGAGCCTGTAATTTGTTTATTGTATTTCTTCCACTTCAGCGATCAACGTTTGCTGTGCGTCTATTCCGGCATGGGTCACGTGCAGGACAGTTTGTGGAGGTCTTCATTGCCCCCCCCCCCCACCCCTCGTGTTGTTTTGAAGGGTCGCTTCTGTAGGTCACATGACCATTTGTGTTGTAAAAATATAAGACCGAATACAACACGTACACTTCATTTGTCTTATGCGACTACTAACTTTGTCAACGCGCATACAGTCGCTACATGATAGGAAGAAGAAGAAGAAGGAAGTGCAAGAAGAAGAGTAAGATGAGGAGGAGGAATAGCCGTGTCGATTTGAAGAGAGGGCAAACACACCTGCAAAAATCGAGCATGGACAGTTCAGAATAAAGTTATTTGCATATCCTTGACAGGATGTCGCAGTCAACCCCATCGTTTTTGGTTGTTTGTGATTTCTCGACAAATTTACGTTCAGTAGTTTGTCATTGCCGGACTCCCTGGCCTAGAGGTTAAACGACTTTCTCTGTAATCCCGTTTATCCACATAGGGCAACGCAGCGCGCGAGAATTGGAAGTGGTTCTCGCCGCGTTGGTGACTCACGGGATAAGTGAGCCGGCCGCTCAGAAAGCAATGGCAAACTACTGAGCGTAATCTTGCCAAGAAATCAAAAACAGCGGTAAAATACTGGTGTTGACAGTGATGTCCTGTAAAGGATATGCGGGAAAAAAATCTTCATTGATTTCTGAACGACCGGCTTCCGAGCCATTGTATGCAACCTAACCCAAGGTGATCTGCTGCCATATTGCCCGCAGCTGTGTTTCGAAAGCGGTATGTACGATTACGAATTGTGTCGGCATTTCCTTCGCCCTAGAGACGACAGGTCAGATTAACCAGGGTGATATTCACACTGTTTCAGGCCAAATACTTCTTCACCGGTTGTCATTGCTTGCTTGCTTGTGTTCGTTGGCTTGAGCTCCAACGCGAAGTCCTGTATGTCGGATGAAGGCATCCTGTTGTCCAACATCAGTGTGATGTCATACCGGACTGAGGTTTGCGTGAGTATCCGTTGTCCCATGTCTGGCTTATTGGTGTGCAGACTGGTGGTTCCTCGCCGTACAGGCAGACACTCTCCGACTTCGGAGGAATCGGCGATCCTACTGACTTTAGCCAGGACCCCGAAGGGACCTGTTGCCCAGGACGCTCGACGAGGACGCGTCAATAGGTCTTGGCCAGTATATAACCCGGCCCTGGTGCCTTGGAAACACCTCTGCGTCCCACCGGTTGTCATTGAAACACTGCACGTTGTTTGCCTTTTCAAATGGCTGGAAATCGTCATTGTCGCTGGCTTGTAAATTATGAGTACATCGGAAGTCAGAGTGTGTATGGACTACGCTTGAGTTCAAAGCGAGCGATCGCAAAATAATAGCTTTAAAAAACGTTGATCTGATATCTTCTAATCTGAGCCAGCGATGGACCTTGACCCTAACAAAACTTCTCTTCTGAGGTTGAACTGGGAGGGGAGGTAATGGTGTAATCGAAACCAATATCTTCTAGTAAATAGATTCTGGTCTCTAGCAACTTTTTAGCCGGTCTCCCTGGACAAGGAGTTTACGACGTTGTTCGAAATCCCGTATATCCACGTGGGGAAAACAGCTGCGCGAGATTCTGCAGCGGATCGCGCAGCGCTAGTAACTTACAGGGGTATGTGAGCCCGTGGTTCAGAAAGCAATGGCAAACTACTGAACGTAAAACTTCCCTAGTATATCAACAGCAGCTGAAAAATGCTGGTGTTGACTGCAACGTCCTGTAAAGGATATACAACATAAAAAGCAACTTATTTGACATTTCAACTTTAGTAATAAATGGTGATCGGCGTTGTAGTTTACGGGATAGTGAAACTATGTGTCATGGTTCTCCAACACACCGAGTCGACAGTTGGAAATCAGTCGCGGGCGATTTGGAAGCAAATCGCTTAGCGTTGATTTCGGTAGTAAAAAGTGTCAGGCATTCAGAAAGAAATGGCAAACTACTGAACTACCATTGTTTAGTAAATCACAGACAATAAATGCCGAGGTTGATTGTAACGTGATTTGTGAGAGAATTCTTTCATGAAATTGAAAGATATCAGCAGTTGTATTGATGAGCTCTTCCCGAAAGCAAAATCTGGGTCCAGGTATAGTCAGCCATACCAATTGGCAAGGCTTGTCTTGATGCTGCCACTGCTGATGATGATGATGCTGATAATGATGATGATGATGATGATGATGATGATGATGATGATGATGATGATGATGATGATGATGACGATGACGATGACGATGACGATGGTGATGATGATTGATGATGATGATGATGATGATGATGATGATGATGATGATGATGATGATGATGGTGATGATGATGATGATGATGATGGTGATGATGATGATGATGATGATGATGATGATGATGATGATGATGATGATGATGGTGATGATGATGATGATGATGATGGTGATGATGATGATGATGATGATGATGATGATGATGATGATGATGATGATGATGATGATGACGACGACGACGACGACGACGATGACGACGTTATTTTTTTTTTTTTTTTTTTTTTACCATATGATAAATTAATCCCTTGAAACAAATGCATTTTATCTTCAAAAGACTAAGAATTGGGCCCTTCTTGTCTTTATTTCCTTTGATACATTATTTCATTCCTACATTACTTATGAGATAATATATACATTAATATAGTCATTATAAACACATGGGAATATATAATAGCTATAAACCATTAATACAACATTAATATCGACATTTTAAATATATGAGAATATGTTACAATTATAAACCATTTTTGTTGCATATCCCTTACAAGACGTTGCAGTCAACATCAGCATTTTTCAGCTGCTGTTGATGTACTAGGCAAGATTACACTCAGTAGTTTGCCATTGCTTTGTGTGCGACCGGCTCACATACCCCTAAGTTACCAACGCGACGAGAACCGCTACCGATTCTCAAGCAGATTACGTTACTCACGAGAATATACGTGATAACGGAGAAGGACGTTAACTCCTAGGCCAGGGAGACGGTTATAACCCATTACTACAACATTAATAAAGACTTTGTAAACACGTTAGAATAGGTAACAATTATAAACAATTACGTCATCATTAATATAGACATTATAAACATATGAGAATGGTCAAAAATTATACACGAATGTTGGGCGGCGCTTACCAAACCCGACACCCCACATTGTGCCAACGGCTTCGGGCGGAAGAGCGCAATTGGTAGGGTACAAGCCTTACCCTTGTGCGAGGAAATGCAACCTAAAGACAAACTGTCATGGCAGGGCAGACCAGGCCCTAAGCCTTGGTTGGCGGCTGGTCTAGGATCGAAGCTCCGACACGCGGACAATTAGAGCATTGCTTTGCTGATCCGGCTGCTTCTGCAGCTTGTCTTGTTCCAGATGTAGAGGTGTTACCTTTCCTCTGTAGTGAACTAGGCAGGCCGAGAGAGGGATCATGCTGCATGGGCAACACATGATCTCTATATTTTAGCCCAGGCTTTGTGCTATGGAGAGGCAATAACTCCATTACTTACAAACTATCGTCTGTCAAGACGGCAAGGTGCCAATGAATATATACATTATGAACAGGTGGGAATTTGTAATAATTATAAACCATTACTACTATATTAATATAAACAATTTCAACATCCTGGTTACTTTGGCAAAGTGGGTACGAGGTGCTACGACAAGATCAACAACAAATTCCACAGTCCGCCCATCAATGTGGACACACTGTGAGTGAGAAGTCTAGAACCAGATTCCTGGACCAGCAGACCTAGAAGACACCATTCATCGATGTTGTCTAGGCTGATTCTCACAAGGTTTTCGACAAAGGTCACCTACCTAAGAGGCCAGTGATTGTCAAGGCCAAGTTCTTCAGCAAAGTTGCAGAAAGGAGAATCAAAGAAGTCGGTGGTGCCTGTTTGCTGACTGCATACATTCCTCTATAAATAATTAACATTGTTTTAAATACACGTCAGAATTAAAAACAGGTGTCAGTCTTTAGTAATAATTACTACTAATTATGACAGCAATGACTTCAAACTAAAAGTTTTAGTTGTAACGTCCATTGCCTGCATACTATTGACGATTCCGACCTTGATCAGTGGGATCTACTCTACACTGGACTCTACAAACAGTATGAGCATAGTCACGTCAGTTATGCCGGCCCTCAACAAGACGGAATGGAGACTCAGAACAAGGTCCGATATTAACTACACGCCACAGCAAAGTGTGAATGCCCACTGACATAAGCCTGGGTCATTGACATTGAGTTGAGTGACCGGGCATGAGAAAGAATGGAGATGAAAGTGGGAGACAGTAAAGTGACTGACCTGGCTATGGGGAAAACAACCAGTCCTGAGAAATAAAATAGTGAGGGTAGAGAAAATCTCCCAGGGGGATGGGGGAAGGACAGGTTAGCTTTGTGTGAAGTCAAGGGACTTCAGGGCAGTTGATGTGTAGATGCCGAACTGATCGGTAGTCTAAGGAGAAGCGGAGTTAGAGATCTCCGTGTTGTGTTGTTCTCCTAGTGGTGAAGACAGGCCTGAACCAGAGTGGGTTCTACAGGGAGTGAGGCCCAAAAACCCAGAGTGAGTTGCATAGTTGAGCAGTGGCTCCGACCCAATGTGTGGGTTGTATTGTAGGATTTCCAGCCGTGGATAGTAGCTGGATTACCTGTCTTGTGGATTTGATAAGAAGCAGGCCGTGAGAAGGCATTGATGTGTGCTGGTTAAATTGTGAGGAGGATATTTATATTCTATGGATTACATTGTTTCTGGATATATATATATATATATATATATATATATATATATATATATATATATATATATATATATATATATATATATATATATATATATATATATGTTCCGTCTGTCCGTCTTATTTCTGGAATAAATGATTATGTGCGCCAACTCAATCTTGTTTCATGACTGGTGAAGGTGCACTTCTGGGGTGAGTTGGATTAAGAGACAGTTAGATATCTCAATTGACACACCATGATCATCGTTACCTAGACAACGACCATCACACGACAATATTAAGCAAAGATCATCAAGAACATTGATATTATCATCAAGAACGACGTGTGACAATCTGGGAGCTCGTCGCTTAGTAAGGAGTATCTGGAAGGCTAGGTACGGTCAAGAACAATATAGACAGTGGTGTAATTCTGAGATATTTGTGGGCTCTTCGCTGAAAGAGAGGAGTTATTATCTGTGACCTCGTTCCATCAATTTAGACAGTACTGCGTCAAGAGATTAACAGCAACTCCTTTGTGTGTGTGTAATACACCACATCGAAGAAAAACTGTCAGCGCGCGGGGAAGATTCGCGGCAAAAATCACAAGCGAACAGTCAGTTCACGTCAAGTTCACTACAGGTGAATTGGATACCAACCATATCGCTGAAGCGATGGGGGGGTGTCTAAGATTTAACGCAGCACAGATCGACCGGCAGAGTCGATTGCAGTGACAGGGGTGTCTAGTGACAAACAGCACGGAATGTCGGGTTGAGAGGCCAGGCGCAGGTGTTTATAGGTCAAGAGACAGAAGTGCTAGCGGACAGCACAGGTAAATGTCGCGGGGACAAAACGGTGTTGCAACAAGTGCGGTCAGTCCTAGTGTTGGTGTGTTTGACAGGACAGGATTGAACCAAAGATTGAAGACAGCGAGCAATTTCGTCACAACATCCTGTGCGTGGTGAGAAGTTTGTGTGTGTGTGTGCGAGGCAAGCGCACCGTGTTGTCGCAAGTTGACTGGTCAAGATTTTTCGACGCAGTAAATAGGACGGGTGGAGACACCAGCGTCCAGGTACGGGGGAAAGTTACGTTAACCCCTACCACAGCCGTGCTAGGGCAGCAGTGGAAAGTGTGATTTTCTACGGAAATTAAAAAAGAGCAGCCGTGTCGGGGCTGAGAGGTTGGGTGGAAAGTGTTCTTTTGTATGACGGAAAAGTGTCCGGTCATTTTACAGACAGTCAGTGTGGATTATTGTGACAAAGAAGACTGAGGTACTGACTTGAGGTGTCCGACAAGGTCAAGGTTGGGGACAGTGGAAAGTTACTGGGATTTTCCACAGGAGATCTGTATAAACAACTTGTTTATGAACGACAACCAGACTTTATGTGTCGTCTTTGTTGAACTGTTCTACTACTGTCATCATTATTCTGTTATGAGCGAACAATTTTAACGTGTCATCACCGCACACAAAGGGTGCATACAGTTGCCAAAAAGAACTGACGGTACAGGGTTATAGCACTGGGCATTTGCGGCCAATTTTTCCTTTGAACTTTGTCTTTCATCGGCAATCCAGAACATTTTGGGATAATTACCATCATCTTCAATTCGTATGACAATCGAAAGAACACTTTGGATAATTATTATTACCGTCAACGTTTCCGACAGTTGGAACTCGTGATCACAACGCGAAATGAAGTAACCACTGAAGTCGCTTTGACATCTAGCGTCGTTAACATTTCGGAGAATTTAACACAGACATTTCCAGCATATTGTGAAAAACTATTAACAGCAAAATAAGAACTTTTGGCGACGGAATAATAGGCACATATTTGTCGGCCAACCAGTTACACATTATTTATTTTGCTCCCATCGTCATATTTATGGTTGTCGGGTGTTACGTAATTATTTGTATGTGGTCCAGTGTTTGTCAAGAGTAGGGGATTTTTGTGTTGCTTCTCGAAGGCCCGGAGGCGGGGCGAAAATTTATTTTCTTACTGTGCACCATGTGTTTTCTGGGAAGTAAATCGTAAGGTCGGTTTGTTTGATTCTGCAGTGAAGCAGGGTGGTCCTGGACTATATACCGTGCCTTTTGGGTCTAACGTCAGATCTGTGTATATTTTCAGTATATATTCCTTTTCTTTCTCTCTTTCTTTTCGTTATATTTACATATGATATTTGCTGTGTTCGGATATATATTATTATTGTGATCTTTCGTCGTATCTACTGTCTAGTGGTCTGAGTCAGTTTATATTTTACGCGCACTGTGGGTGACCCTACACAAGCTTGTCGTTGTTACTGTAGTTTATTTCTTTGTGATCACCGTCTCCGTGTACTTGGCTTGTGAGTCTAACGTTTTTATAGACAACATTTAGTGTTATCATTCATTCGTTTTGTATATGTATTTATATGTATGTTTAACAATATTTCCAGAAATGTTATACAACTATTGGTCATAGATATATAGATATAAGGGAGTATAGGTGATACCCCCCCCCCTCACTACCTAGTGCTTATAGAGTGACTGGGTGAGTACAGGGTGACATTATTAGCACTACGGATTTACGTACACAGGGAGTGGTAGTGTACGTATTGAAGGCACACAAAGGACTAGTAGCAGAGTCTTTACATTTATAGCTAGGCTGACAGACAGCAACGTGTCCGCAAGTACAAGATGCCTACTTTAATGGACTATATTGAAGCAGGTGAACGAATAGGCCTGAAAGGTAAAGAGTTACAGGAGTATGCCGAAGCAAAAGAACAAAAACAGACGGAAAGAGAGGAGAGGCATAATGAACGCGAGGCAAAGCGTCTACAGGAAGAGAAAGAGACGCAAGTAAAACTAGCTGAAATGGAAAACAAACGTCTACAGGAAGTAAAGTTAGCTGAAATAGAAAACAAGCGTCTACAGGAAGAGACACAAGTAAAACTAGCTGAAATGGAAAACAAACGTCTACAGGAAGTAAAGTTAGCTGAAATGGAAATTGAGAAAGAGAAGATCAAGTGTCAGATGCAAACTGAAATCGAGTTAAGAAAACTAGAACTATCTTCGAAGGGTCAAAGTGAGGAAAGCAGAAGACCTTCGCAGTCGTCACAGAGATTACAACTGCCATACTTTACGGACCGAGACAACTTGGAATCTTATTTGTCGAGATTCGAAGCATCAGTGAAAGTGTTAGGCATCCCAGAAGGCGAGTATGCTATTAGACTGGGCGAATATTTAACGGGTAAGGCACTAGACACCATGTTCAATTTACCTGTAGAAGAAAGGAACAACTACACTATCTTACGTCAACGTTTGCTCACAAAGTTCCAACTCACTGAACATGGATATAGAACAAAGTTTAGACAGTTAGTGCCAGAGACAAATCAAGATTTCACAGATTTTGTTAACACTGTAAAGAATACATTTAACAAATGGATGGAGCTCGCAGAAGTAGGGAAAGATTTTAATAAATTAGTAGATCTAATGTTAAGAGACAAGGTAGTATCTGCATGCAATTCTAATTTAGTGGCGTTCTTTGAGGAAGCGTAAGCCAAAGGACATAGACACAATGTCTCAGTTAGGGCAAAACTACATGACTGCACATCCTAACGTATCTATTGGGAAAACTAATGAGTGAGGAAATAGTCTGTGCAGCGTACACTAAACAGGACCAGAATCCAGTCATCAGACCAAGGGCGAAAAGTGTGGATTCAGCACAGAAAGGTGAGCAGCAAGAACTTCAAGATAATGGTTTCCGAGGAAACAATGTTGGTAGAGTAGGACGGTACCCATATAGAAGAGGGAACTTCCAGAGACGCCCAAATTATGCCGGATGTTGAAATTGTGGGAGCTGGAGACACAAGGCAGCGGAGTGTGACGTGCAGCCAGCCAGTGAGCCAACAAGTAATGCAAGGAAGGAGATCATCTGTTTCAAATGTGGAAAGAAGGGGCATATCAGCCATCAATGTAGGATGAGAGAAACAGAGCATTCTAATGCAGCACAAGTGATTGAGACTATGAACAATGAAGATTGTAGTGGGTGCAAACCTCTTTTTGAAAAAGACAGTCAGCCAGTCCTAATATGTGGTCACACAGTTAAAGCAGGATCAGCAGTACATGAAGGAGGAAGTTTGAAGCTGCATCAGGAATTTGTCAATGATAGACCAGCGTTAACAATTAGGGATTCCGGATGTACGTCTATCGGAGTGAGGAGAAGTTTAATAGATCCCTCGGATTATACAGGGAAAAAGATTAGATGCATAACATTCAACGGCACAGTAGAGTTCTACCCAGTAGCCATAATAACAGTAAAAACACCATATATCACTGGAAGAGTGACAGCGTGTGTTTTGGACTCACCAGTGGCTGATTTGATCATAGGAAATGTTATAGGAGTTAAAGATTGTACAGAAGAGGAAGTAGTTTATTGGGACCGAAAATATAGTGTAAGCAGTAATGAGGTAGTTACCACAAGAGAACCTAAATTAGAGAGTATAGCTGAGGTAGAAGAGGCACTTGAAGTAGACACAGGAACTCAGGACAAGGATAGTACAGCTGAGCAGATGAGAATGGATCCCAAATATAGTGCTAGTGAATCCCAGAGACAAGATACTACTCTGAACAAATGTTCCCAAGGGTGTAGGAGAGTAGAACATAGGCAGTCAAAGAAAGGTAGATGGTGCTTTCGAGAGGAAGAACAATGTTCTCACTCGCAGGTTTTCAGATAGCAGAACTGCACGTGGGCAAGGAGCAGTACCTTTAGCACACAGAGACCGATATACTAGAACAGCTCAGGATAGTGCATGTGCAGGGCACATAGGCATAAGGCGTATGCAGCAGAAAGCAAGGTGCCAGATATATGAGCCAAGATTGAATAAAGAGTTCAGACTAAACAGAGACTCAAGTGTAACGGTGCAATATGCAGATAGGAAAGTTGAGTCAGGTCAAAAGAGTGTTCGCGACATTACTGACCCAGGGCTAGGGATATCAAACAGATGTTGTAATTGTAGAGGTACCATGAGTCATGGGTACATGAAAGGTAGACACAGCATCGACAGGAATCAGAGGTGGGTTAATGCAAGAACAGAACCACCTGATATAGGGTCGGTACACAAATAGTATTGTGTGGTCGTGAAGTAGTAAGAGACCTGTGGGTACATAAGTATAATGCTTTCCTATGATGTATTATTATTATTATGTGATGTATTAGTTCATGCATTGATACACAAGATAGAAAGATGGTTGTATTTATGTGTGAGGAATATAGGGAGTGTACTATGAGCATTTGATGTACTTATGTAGGGTGGTAGCTAGAGTAGGTGCAGCCATACTTAGGTCTACCCAGGCAATATGTCTGGGTCACATGTTTAGTAAGTTTTAGTCTCCCAATATTTGAAAACGAAGTTATCTTTTAAGAGGGGGGTGATGACATAAGCCTGGGTCATTGACATTGAGTTGAGTGACCGGGCATGAGGAAGAATGGAGATGAGAGCGGGAGACAGTAAAGTGACTGACCTGGCTATGGGAAAACAGCCAGTCCTGAGAAATAAAATAGTGAGGGTAGAGAAAATCTCCCAGGGGATGGGGGAAGGACAGTTTAGCTTTGTGTGAAGTCAAGGGACTTCAGGGCAGTTGATGTGTAGATGCCGAACTGATCGGTAGTCTAAGGAGAAGCGGAGTTAGAGATCTCCGTGTTGTGTTGTTCTCCTAGTGGTGAAGACAGGCCTGAACCAGAGTGGGTTCTACAGGGAGTGAGGCCCAAAAACCCAGAGTGGGTTGCATAGTTGAGCAGTGGCTCCGACCCAATGTGTGGGTTGTATTGTAGGATTTCCAGCCGTGGATAGTAGCTGGATTACCTGTCTTGTGGATTTGATAAGAAGCAGGCCGTGAGAAGGCATTGATGTGTGCTGGTTAAATTGTGAGGAGGATATTTATATTCTATGGATTACATTGTTTCTGGATATATATATATATATATATATATATATATATATATATATATATATATATATATATATATATATATATATATATATATATATGTGTGTGTGTGTGTGTTCCGTCTGTCCGTCTTATTTCTGGAATAAATGATTATGTGCGCCAACTCAATCTTGTTTCATGACTGGTGAAGGTGCACTTCTGGGGTGAGTTGGATTAAGAGACAGTTAGATATCTCAATTGACACACCATGAACATCGTTACCTAGACAACGACCAACACACGACAATATCAAGCAAAGATCATCAAGAACATTGATATTATCATCAAGAACGACGTGTGACACCCACACACAACACCACCGATAGAATATAGGCCAAGTGACAGCTTTCACTAAAGATCTGGTATTTTTTTATGTAAAAATAAATACAACAAAACAGAACAAAAATATATTATAAAAACACGTGAGAACATGCAACAATAATTAACCATTACTTCATCAATAGTAATATCAATAGTTTGGCTAAGATCAAGGTATAGATTTATCTGCCCTTGATCTGGCCAGGGAGCAGAAGCGGTCATTCAAACTGACAAACTGGAATCACGAATCACTTTACACTAACACTGGCAGTCGGGCTTTCCTGGACCACAATGGGCCGAAACATCAGAATGGTGTTTGTCCGTGATAATGATAATTCAATTCATCCAGTGGGGTTGACAGTTTGCAGCCGTGAGTTCCAAGATGGCTGGTAAGGCCTATTTTGGCTCGAAATGTTCTTTTAGTATGTGGGCAAAGAATGATTGACTTTCCGGGAGGAGGATCTCCTGCAGTGGTTTTTCTGTCCCGTTTTTTTTTTTTTTTTTTAGCACAGCTCTTGCAGTTCTGCTTGCTTCACAAGTGCACTCTTGCGTAATGATATACACCACTAATTTCGGTCTTTGGCAGCAGTCTCCCAAGTGTCGTGATGAATTCCAATAGCTTTTAGTGAGATTTTCAGAGTGTCTTTAAAGCGTTTCCTCTGGCCGCCCAGGGGGAGTTTATCACAGCCCAGGTCGCCCTAAAAATTTCTTTTAGGGAGCCTGTGATCGCTCATGCGAGTAAAGTGACCAGCCCAGCGAAGCTGATTCTTCATTAGTAGAGTATGGATATTGGGCATGGACGCTCTTTCTAGGACATCGGTGTCTGGGAATATTAAACATGATAATATACAACAGTTATACACCATGACTACAACATTAATATAGACATTGTACATATTTGTAAAGTGTCTCGAAGAAGTTTCATGATATAGGTCTGTGATTTGATAGGGTTATCACATTTGATAACCCTGAATGCACGGAGAAGCAAGTGGCAAATCTGTCCCTTACTTAGCAGGAGATGAGCTCAGTTGTCAAACCCTCGTACGACTGTGTTCATGACAGTGTAGTTTCCTATCTGATTCACTAACGTGACAGCAGACACTGTAAAAACGTTAAAATAGACATGTAAACAATATTAAATAATACAAAGTAATACAGCTTTACATAACAGAATTTCGACACATACAGGACGATGCGGCGACTAGACTTCATCAGCAAACAAATACATGCACGAAACACGACATATAGTACGGGAGAAGATCCTCCGGTGACTACATTGAGGCACTAGGACGGGATGAGAAGAATAAAAAGATGGAAAAAAAATGAGAGCAATGAAGATAAAATGTTCTCAAAATTGCTCTCATTTTATTTCATCTTTGTATTCTTCTCACCCCGTCCTAGTGCCTCAATGTAGTCACCGGAGGATCTTCTCCCGTACTATATGTCGTGTTTCGTGCATGTATTTTTTACATTTCCACAGCTTTACCGCAGTTCCACCAAATTGTATTCATATTTTTAGAATAGACATGGGAATAAAGAAACGTGGGTAGACATAGGATTCAGAGAAGACAGAAAGCATAAGCAGTTCTTGTATATATTTGTGTTATTAAATAAGAGTAATAGTGTTGACAGCATGCAACGTTTTCTGACAACATTCGAACATATATTTCTATTGTTTAATGAGAGTAATAATGTTAACATCATGCATTTTCTCTATGTCATCTTTCTAAAAGAAGAAAGTCGTCGCTTTCAAAATAACATATTACGGAATAATTCTTAGGATATCATGGATATAGAATGAAAAAAAAATCATCATCCGGTGCCTTACCGTTTGGCGTGGGCGATCATGCCTCTCCACAAATTATGATCTCCGTCGTCATGGATAAATTCGTGTGTTGACTCCCTTCTGTGCCATGACTCAAGATTGTGAAGAATCTTCTACTCTGCCTTCCCCTATCTCCGTTGGCAAATCTTTCCCCTTTCACATGTTTTTCCCGTTTTCGTTTTTTCATAACGTGGCCAAAAAAAGATGAGTGCCTCTTCTGATGTTTTAAAAAGTTGTCTTTGGGGGGGGACGCAAATTCCCTTAAAACTCCAAATTTTTCATTTTGGGTGTCCATTAAAAATTTTAACATTCTCTATCAACCACATGTCCAAGGCTTCCGGGATTTTTTCGTTATAAATTTTGCAGGATTCGCAGTCGTGTGATAAAAACTGGGTTTTAGTAACATGCAAAAATTCTTTTTTTTTACATTCAGGACAGGGGCTTATTTCCAAACGTTCTTTATTTGATAGAAACGCTT
Source organism: Cepaea nemoralis (assembly GCA_014155875.1). NCBI lineage: Eukaryota > Metazoa > Mollusca > Gastropoda > Stylommatophora > Helicidae > Cepaea > Cepaea nemoralis. The sequence goes on from JACEFZ010002322.1 coordinate 16,858, forward strand.
TTGCTTTTCCTATTAATGCCTTTATCTCATGATTCTCTTCCATCTAATGTTATCCATGTCCTTTTAAAGTTCCCCCTGAAAAAGGGCCTTTGCCCCAACCCCCATTAAAAC
>JACEFZ010002323.1:0-95000 GCA_014155875.1 Cepaea nemoralis
CAGATTCAGACAGGCGTGTGAGTGGATGAATGGTTGGATGGATAGATAGATGGAGGGATGGATGGATGGATAGGTAGGTAGATGGATTTGAGGGAGAGAGGGGTAGAACAAGGAAACAAAGGCACACCGCTGTGATCCTAAGACAAATGCTCTATCCAACCAGGGCTCCTGTATTTCATGAAATGTAGAGACGTGAAAACGCTGCAACAAATAACAAGATAATGTAACACGTTGAGGACAGTGACTTGATAGAGGATTATACATAAATGAAACATATTGGATCATATATAATGTAGGACATATTTGCCTCATTTCACGATTGATAGCTATAGTAAAGAAGGTGCTTTGGCCAGAATGTGATGTGTTGTATTATTCATAAGAAGATTGTCAAGTAAGATAAGCCTGGCGTTATTTTGATGACTGCAAGAAAGCAGGCACATTCTGACGAGAGAAGAATAATTCATGTTGAAGGCAGTTCGGTCAGGGTAAGACAGAGACAGAGATCTTATTGCATAGATAAACAGCAAAACATGATTTTGGCGGAGGTAAAACTACTGGATTTGCCTTGGTTTATGACAAGGCCAAGAACTTTGAGCGTAAATACAGACTAGCAGGACATGAATTCCTAGAAAACAAGAGAACAGAAAGCAGAGAAGGAAAGAAAGAACAGGAAGGAAAGAAAGAACAGACACAAGAAAGTGAGAGGTACCGCAAAGACCAAAGTTAGTGCAGGCAAGGATAAGAAGTAATCTGTGGTTCTATTACATCAGGTTATGGTGTATTACGAGTATTTTTGAGGTGAGGAATAAACTAATTGAATTGAAAAAGAAAAGTTTTCAGTCAACGAAAGACAACTTTGATGTTGATGGCAGGTAACAGTTAAACAGTCAGTCAGGAGTTGACAGCGGCAATTTTAATGGCAACCATTAGGTAGGCAGTAAAAATAGCGACAACAGTGATGTTGGTGATAGGCAACTTTTACACTGTCAGTCAACATTTGACAGCATTGATGTTGATGGCAGGCAGGCATTAGATACGCTGTTGATGGCAGATACTACTTAATCTGTTAGCCAAGGGAAGACAAAACATGTTGGTGTCAGATACTATATAATCAGTTAGACAAGGGAAGATAAAACATGTTGGTGCCAGATACTATATAATCAGTTAGACAAGGGAAGACAACACATGTTGGTGCCAGACACTGTATAATCAGTTAGACAAGGGAAGACAAAACATGTTGGTGCCAGACACTGTAGTAATCAGTTAGACAAGGGAAGACAGAACATGTTGGTGGCAGATACTACATAATCTGTTTGCCAAGGGAAGACATAACAAGTTGATGGCAGATACTATATAATCTGTTAGCTAAGGGAAGTCAAAACATGTTGATGGCAGATACTATATAATCAGTTAGGCAAGGGAAGACAGAACATGTTGGTGGCAGATACTATGTAATCAATTAGACAAGGGAAGACATAACAAGTTGAATACAGATACTATGTAATTTGTTAGACAAGGGAAGTCAAAACATGATGATGGCAGATACTGTATAATCTGTTAGCCAAGGGAAGACAAAACATGTTGGTGCCAGATACCATATAATCAGTTAGACAAGGGAAGACATAACAAGTTGATGGCAGATACTATATAATCTATTAGCCAAGGGAAGACAAAACATGTTGGTGCCAGATACTATATAATCAGTTAGACAAGGGAAGACAAAACATGTTGGTGGCAGATACCATATAATCAGTTAGACAAGGGAAGACAAAACATGTTGGTGCCAGATACTATATAATCAGTTAGACAAGGGAAGACAAAACATGTTGGTGGCAGATACCATATAATCAGTTAGACAAGGAAGACAAAACATGTTGGTGCCAGATACTATATAATCAGTTAGACAAGGGAAGACAAAACATGTTAGTGCCAGACACTGTATAATCAGTTAGACAAGGGAAGACAAAACATGTTGGTGCCAGATACCATATAATCAGTTAGACAAGGGAAGACAAAACATGTTGGTGCCAGATACCATATAATCAGTTAGACAAGGGAAGACAAAACATGTTAGTGCCAGACACTGTATACTCAGTTAGACAAGGGAAGACAAAACATGTTGGTGGCAGATACTATGTAATCAATTAGACAAGGGAAGACATAACAAGTTGATGACAGATACTATATAATCTGTTAGCCAAGGGAAGACAAAACATGTTGGTGCCAGATACCATATAATCAGTTAGACAAGGGAAGACAAAACATGTTAGTGCCAGACACTGTATAATCAGTTAGACAAGGGAAGACAAAACATGTTGGTGCTAGATACTATATAATCAGTTAGACAAGGGAAGACAAAACATGTTGGTGGCATATACTATATAATCAGTTAGACAAGGGAAGACAAAACATGTTAGTGCCAGACCCTGTATAATCAGTTAGACAAGGGAAGACAAAACATGTTGGTGGCAGATACTATGTAATCAATTAGACAAGGGAAGACATAACAAGTTGATGACATATACTATATAATCTGTTAGCCAAGGGAAGACAAAACATGTTAGTGCCAGACACTGTATAATCAGTTAGACAAGGGAAGACAAAACATGTTGATGGCAGATACTATGTAATCAAGTAGACAAGGGAAGACATAACAAGTTGATGACAGATACTATATAATCTGTTAGTCAAGGGAAGACAAAACATGTTAGTGCCAGACACTGTATAATCAGTTAGACAAGGGAAGACAAAACATGTTGGTGGCAGATACTATGTAATCTGTTAGACAAGGGAAGACAAAACATATTGGTGGCAGATACTATATAATCTGTTAGCCAATGGAAGACATAACAAGTTGAGTGCAGTTAAAATATAATCTGTTAGACAAGGGAAGGCAAAACATGTTGGTGGCAGATACTATATAATCTGTTAGCCAATGGAAGACATAACAAGTTGAGTGCAGATACTATATAATCTGTTAGACAAGGGAAGGCAAAACATGTTGGTGACAGATACTATATAATCTGTTAGCCAAAGGAAAACAAAACATGTTGGTGCCAGATACTATATAATCTGTTAGCCTAGGGAAGACATAACAAGTTGATGGTAGATACTATCTGTTAATCTGTTAGACAAGGGAAGACATTGATGGCAGGCAGTAACAGACTCAGTTGTTAGACAAGGGAAGACAACTATGTTGACGGCAGACAATAGGTCTCCAACTCAGGGTATCCAGTTTGAGATTGCCTTATCAACACATTTACCACACCTCATTCGTCATGTGACTACGGGGGGCTTGCATCATCAGCTGAGTACCCCTAAGATTACCTGTGCCGTTACTTTGTCATGGTAGTATCCATATAGTTACTTTATCTTTATATTATCCTTATTTTACATGATCCAATCGAGTGCTACCCTTAATGATATTAGAACCATGGTAATACCATTACTTACGTACATTACAAGTACCTCAGAAGTTGGGCTAGGTTTTTCTGATTGGGGAACTAGTAACAGGGAAAGCTGGCCCACAAGCAAGAATCACGCTAAAGCATGGTGTTATTCTCACCTTCCATTATAACTGTCGTAATACCCTTATCTTACACACTATAGAGTGTATGGTGTTATTCTTACCTTCCATTATAACTGTCGTAATACCCTTATCTTACACACTATGAGATGGTTTTATTCTTACCTTACAACTGTCGTATTACCCTTATCTTACATATTATGGCATGGAGTTATTCTTACCTTCCATTATAACTGTCGTAATACCCTTATCTTACACACTATAGAGTGTATGGTGATATTCTTATCTTCTATTATAACTGTCGTAATACCCTTCTTATCTTACACACTGTAGAGTGTATGGTGTTATTCTTACCTTCCATTATAACTGTCGTAATACTCTTATCTTATACACTATGAGATGGTGTTATTCTTACCTTTCATTATAACTGTCGTAATACCCTTATCTTACACACTATGAGATGGTGTTATTCTTACCTTACATTATAACTGTCGTAATACCCTTATCTTACACACTATGAGATAGTGTTATTCTTACCTTACATTATAACTGTCATATTACCCTTATTACACACTATGAGATAGTGTTATTCTTATCTTACATTATAACTGTCATAATACCCATATCTTACAAACTATGGCATGATCAACTATGCTTTTTTTAACGCTCGATCGCTTTGAACTCAAGCGTAGCCCATACACACTATTCACAGTAGTGATGGATTGAATTTTGCGTGTGGATTAACTTTCCCTTATTATATGTCCCTCGCCATGAGGCGAACCCACTCCGACTTCAGAGGTACTCTTAATTTACGTCCCCAAAGTCAAGGACGACAGGTCAACATTTTAGTCCAGCTGTCCGGTATATGGGTTGAACCGTTTACCTCGGCATCAGCACAATGGATGTGTAAGAACACGCGTTCTTACCCATTCGGCCATGCGGACCTGCATCAACTATGCTAATACCGTAACCTTACATTATCAACTATGGTAATACCATAACTTTATATTATCAACCATGGCAATACCCTTACCTTACTTTATACATTATGACAGTACACTTCCTCTACATTACCAACTATTCACATTACCCTTAACCTTACATAATGTTCCCCGTCGGATCACTTCACTCACTTGTTATAACCTTACAATTATCTTCAATAGGGCCATTGGTGTCGAGACTTCTTGGCCCTGTCTCCTAGGCCGATATATGATGTGCGGTTTGTCATTTAATTGGGAGCCAGTTTGTTCTGGTTTGTGACCTGGGTGGTCGGTGTCATTAGCCATGAGCTGTACAAATTAGGTGCTTCGTCTGGCTTTGGGCTGTGTGCGTGCGAGCACGCCCGCGCACATATTTATAAGATAGATACTAGGTTGGTAGGTATGGGTAGGTGAGTAGGTAGGTAGATAGATAGGTAAGTAAGTAGACAGGTGGATGGATAGATGGACATTGTTGATTGATGTAATCGTTTTAATCGATAGACATATTTAACCCTTTACAAAGATAGACAGACGAACAGACAGATTTAAACCTTTATACAGATTGATAGACAGACGAACAGGCGGATGTAAGCCTTTAAATAGACAAACAGACAGACAGATGGATGTGATAGTGTGTGGAGCAAGCCACGAGTAGATCTGGCATGTGATGGTATAGATGAGTAGGTATTAGGTTGATAGAAAAGTAATCATCCATAAGGACAACTCATTTCCTGACTCCAGTAAATCTTGGATATACATGTATAACCACCGTTACATTTCCCTATCTACAATACTTGCAGTGAGGTTCTCATCATCTTTTATACCTTGTAATATTCTAGAACCGAATTCGTTCACAACCTCCCTCTGTAGCTTCTGTACTCCTGTAGTTTTATTTCATATTTGTAGGCGGTGCTAATTTCTTTCACCGCTTTTATCTCCTGTGCGCGCTTCCACCCACCTTTTCACCACAACTGGCACTCGCCTGATCTGTGGCGCATCTGTTACCTGTGGTGTCAAAGAGTTAAGCCTCGTGTCTGGCCAACTTCGTGCCAGGACCAACTCCACTGCCAAGGCCTAGGCTAGTGCACTTTGAGCGCTGATTGGCTGAACACTTCGTTTCCGGCGTCGAATGCTCATATATGGAATTGACTCTGGGTATCCGAGCCAGCGCTCTCGTGAGAACTTCCTCCTACGCCTGAGTTGCTTCCGCGGCGGTCGTGACCTCGTTGGCAGCAAACCAAACGAGCATGGCGGTGGGGGAAGCCATTATACTTCGTACAGCCGACCGTGACGTTTTGGAAGTTTGCGTCTTGCTCACCACATACATGCACACATTCTATAGGAAAATCGCAGTAACTGAATAGAGCAGTTAGCATTATCTCGTCTTCCTCTTCAACTTCTTCTTTCTCCTCCATCTTCTCCTCCACCTCCTCCTCACACTCCCTAGGAAGGTAGCAGTAACTGAATAGAGCAGTTAGCATTATCTCGTCTTCCTCTTCTTCTTCTTTCTCCTCCCTCTCCTCCTCCACCTCTTCCTCACACTCCCTAGGAAGATAGCAGTAACTGAATAGAGTAGTTAGCATTATCTCGTCTTTCTCTTCTTCTTCTTTCTCCTCCCTCTCTTCCTTCACCTCTTCCTCACACTCCCTAGGAAGATAGCAGTAACTGAGTAGAGTAATTAGCGTTACCGTATCTTCCTCCTCTTCTTCTTTCTTCTCCTCCTCATACTCTTTAGGAAGATAGCAGTAAGTTATAGAGTAATTAGTGTTATCTCGTCTTCTTCTTTTTCTTCTGTCTCCTCCTCTTCCCCACACTCTTTAGGAAGATAGCAGTAACTATAGAGAGTAATTAGCATTATCTGGTTTCCTCTTTTTCTTCTTTTTCTTCTTTCTGATCCCCCTCCACCGCCACCTCCACTTCCTCCTCCTCCTCTTTCTACTACTACTACTACTACTACTACTACTACTACTACTACTACTACTACTACTACTACTACTACTACTACTACTACTTCTTCTTCTTCTTCTTCTTCTTTTCTTCTTCTTCTTCTTCTTCTTCTTCTTCTTCTTCTTCTTCTTCTTCTTCTTCTTCTTCTTCTTCTTCTTCTTCTTCTTCTTCTTCTTCTGCTGCTGCTGCTGATATTGCTGCTGCTGCTGATACTGCTGCTGCTGCTTCTGCTATTGCTCCTTCTGCTATTGCTCCTTCCTCTCTTCCTGTTCTTCTTTTTCTCCCCCTCTTCCTCCTCCTTCTTTGACCGCGACGGCAATGGCGTAGAAGAAAAAGAAATAAATAAATAGAAGAAGAAGAAGAAGAAGAAGAAGAAGAAGAAGAAGAAATAGTGCATGTTTACAAATCAAACAACAACCCGAGTGTGTTATACTTTCTCAATATCCAGGCTGAGTGCATCTGACACATAACCTTCTCGGGTACATGCCAAAGTATGAGAGCCGTGTACACGTAGCACACCTGGATCATCTCTCGGCAGTTGACAATCACATAGAACAAGTCCCATAGGCTTCTACCCAGGTCATATATCTCATGTCATCTCATCATGTTCCTCTTGTACCTTGCGGTATCGAGGTGAAGTATAAACTTCGTGAGAGTGCCCGATTATGGGCTTCATATATCGATATTCCCATGGACTCTGCTATTCCCTCCGTCCAACGTTTACGTGGTCGGCCTCTTCCTCTGTTTCCAACTGGTCTGTACATCATTGCTTGTTGTGGTATGCTGTTGACTGGTAACCTACTTGCATGGCCAAACCATTTGACTTGCTGCTTTCTAATAAAATCTAGTGCTGCTTTAACCCCCACTTTAGTCCTGATTTCTTCATTTCTGATCTTATCTCTTCTTGATACGTTGAGTATTCTTCTCAGGAACCTCATTTCTGTTGTTGTGATTTTTCTTTTCTCTTTTTCTGTCATTGTCCAGGTTTGGCATTGGTAGCATAGAGTTGGTAGGAAGATTGTGTTGTAAAGTGCTTTCTTAGTAGTTACTGATACATGTTTGTTCTTTAGTATTGGTGCCATTTGTCCAATGAGTTGATTTGCCTTATTGCACCTATTTTCGATCTCGTCTTCTGATCTGCCATTTGATGATATTATACTTCCCAGGTACTTGAAACTCTTACTTGTTTCAAGGGATGTTCGTTTAGGTGAATTGTTGTTGTTTGTTCTTCTTTAGTTATAGTCATTACCTCTGTTTTGCTTGTGCTAATTTTCATGTTATGTTCCCTACACATTTCATTTAAACTATTCATGTGGTCTTGTAATTCAGCTTCTGATTTTGCTATTAGTGCTTGGTCGTCTGCAAACAGGAGTTCTCTAATGGTTAGATTTGCAGATGGTTCTTCTTCTGTGTTCTCGTCATGTGGTATTCTTGCTATCTCTGCTTGGCTGGTTTCTTTACATATGTTGTCTATATATGTTATGAACAAGAGAGGGGACAGGACACAACCTTGTCGTACTCCAGATCTTATGGTGAAGGGTTCTGAGTGTCCTCCAGTTGCTCTCACTATGCATTCACTGTTGTTGTATAAACTTCTACATAGGTTTGTTAGATGTGTACTCACTCCATATTGTTTAAGGATTTCCCACAGCTTGTTTCTATCTACTCTATCGAATGCCTTTTCTTGGTCGACAAAGGCTAAGTAGAGTGTTTCATTGAATTCAATTGATTTTTCTATAAGTTGTCTAAGAGCAAAAATTGCATCTGTGCATCCTTTGTTTTTCCTAAATCCAAGTTGTGTTTCGCTTAGTTGGGGTTCTAAAGTAGTTCGTAATCTTTTTTCAAGAATTTTGCACTTCTTAGTTTTTCTACGAGCAGTATGAAGATCCCCTGCCGGCTTGCTAGGCCAGTCGCAGGTTTAGGACACAAATCTGACCACAGGGAGTCCATCCCCTATGGCGAGCCATAGCCCCGTTAGCCCATGACCTCGCGGTCATGGTTGCCCGGTCTGCACCACGCGGAGGTGGGGGTTGACTTGTGTAGTCTGCGGGTCATCGGCAGGCTACTAATTTTCGCTCTTCACCCCTATTCATATATGACAGTTAGAAAACATCCCAGTAATGTCAACGACAGTATTGTGTTTTCTTCTGTCTGAAAGGCTCAGTGGTTGACCCGGGGTCATATAGTTACAAGTTAGTTGCATATACTTTACAGGATGTCGCAGTCAACACCAGTACTATTTGCTGTTGTGATCTATTAGCAATTTTACGTTAAGTAGTTTATACTAGCTTTCTGAACGACCGGCACCCATACCATTTCGTAATAAACCAACCCAGGGCGGTCTGCTGCCAAATCGCCCACAGCTGTGTTTCGAACGCGGTATTCGGGATTACGAATTGCATTCGTAACTCCTTCGCACAGAGCCTTCAGTCGCGTTAAGAGAAGAAATAAACTAGAAAACTAAGAGACAGCTGTCAACATTGATGATAAAAGAACAAAGGGAAAGCAGAGAAAGAAATACTCGGATGGCTTAGCTACATGGCATGATCGGCACCAGAAGACATACCCGATGCTGGTGATTGTGTGAGATGGCGCCCCATGACCACCCATGACCATCCGCACTGATCGGCACGGCACACGATGAACGTATGACTGGAGAGTGAAAGTATTGTTAGTTGGTGTTTTGTTGCGTGTGGGTAGCCTGGCCCAGTGTCTAAAGCGCTGATTGATTTTTCGTGTTATCATGTATCCTAGATTCTACAGTTCTGCTGCCTGCATTTGCTGAGTTTCCTCGCTAGTTTTGCTACAGTAGCCGTCGTTCCCGTGGCTGCACTACTAGGTGGTTCTTTCTTTCTTTCTTTCTTTCTTTCTTTCTTTCTTTCTTTCTTTCTTTCTTTCTTTCTTTCTTTCTTTTTCTTTCTTTCTTTCTTTCTTTCTTTCTTTCTTTCTTTCTTTCTTTCTTTCTTTCTTTCTTTCTTTCTTTCTTTCTTTCTTTCGTTCGTTCGTTTGTTCTTTCGTTCTTTCGTTCTTTCGTTCTTTCTTTATTTCATTCTTTCTTTCTTTTATTTCCTTTCTTCCCTTTCTTTTCTTTCTTTCTTTTTTTCTTTCTTTCTTTCTTTCTTTCTTTCTTTCTTTCTTTCTTTCTTTCTTTCTTTCTTTCTTTCTTTCGTTCGTTCGTTCGTTTGTTCTTTCGTTCTTTCGTTCTTTCGTTCTTTCTTTATTTCATTCTTTCTTTCTTTTATTTCCTTTCTTTCCTTTCTTTTCTTTCTTTCTTTTTTTCTTTCTTTCTTTCTTTCTTTCTTTCTTTCTTTCTTTCTTTCTTTCTTTCTTTCTTTCGTTCTTTCGGCCCGCCCGCCTGCCTGCCTGCCTGCCTGCCTGCCTGCCTGCCTGCCTGCCTGCCTGCCTGCCTGCCTGCCTGCCTGCCTGCCTGCCTGCCTTCCTTCCTTCCATCTTTCTTTCTTTCTTTCTTTCTTTCTTTCGTTCGTTCATTTGTTCTTTCGTTCTTTCGTTCTTTCGTTCTTTCGTTCTTTCTTTATTTCATTCTTTCTTTCTTTTATTTCCTTTCTTTCCTTTCTTTTCTTTCTTTCTTTCTTTCTTTCTTTCTTTCTTTCTTTCTTTCGTTCTTTCGGCCCGCCCGCCCGCCCGCCCGCCTGCCTGCCTGCCTGCCTGCCTGCCTTCCTTCCTTCCATCTTTCTTTCTTTCTTTCACCCAATTTCTAAGGTACTATAGGCAGTAAATGACAGTATTAAATTCAATTCGTCACTCTTCTTTCAGGTCGCACAGAGTAACCATAACTGGTAGAAGAATGTCAATGATGTATGTCGTTCATTACAACACATCGCTAGGAATTTTACATGTTACTCTTTGATTTCCTCTACACGCCTTCCCCAGTCTCATCTACACCCTTCTCCCTCTCTGTCTGCCTGCCGGCCGGTCTGTCTGTCTGTCTGTCTGTCTGTCTGTCTGTCTGTCTGTCTGTCTGTCTGTCTGTCTGTCTGTCTGTCTGTCTGTCTGTCTGTCTGTCTGTCTGTCTGTCTGTCTGTCTGTCTGTCTGTCTGTCTGTCTGTCTGTCTGTCTGTCTGTCTGTCTGTCTGTCTGTCTGCCCGTCCGCCCGTCAGGCTTGTGTTCTCTCCATGTCTCAATATTAAATCACGGCCATTACAAAAGCTTCAGATACCACACACAAGGGCAGCTTGTACAAGGGACAAAAGACTAATGGAATCCCTAACCCGATTGCCATTACAAGAAGATGGTAGAATTGAATCTGACAACGTTCCCAGAGGAAACCCAGATGGCACCTCCAGGACCAGCCTGCTATAGACTACAGAGGGAAGGATTAAGAGAGGCTGGCCCAAAGCAGTCTATGGTAAAACGGTTTGGTTGCATTAAGCGATTGAACCATAGAAGGCCCTATAGAAGATATGAGAGGAATCACCATTGGGGGACATAACATCAATAACATTAGATATGCTGATTATACAGTATTGATTTCCGACAATGAGCACGATCTGCAACATTTAGTAGATACGATTAATGTACACAGTGAACAACTAGTGTTAGAATTAAATTGTAAGATGGTTGGCACTATGAATAATGAAATACCATAATGTAATATACCGGTAAATAGGAATATTCTTAAACAGGTGAATCGGTACAACTATTGAATCGGTGCAACTATCTCGAAACAGTTATAACATCTGATGGGAGGTGGCTTGAAGAGATTATAAGAAGAATCGATATGGCGAAGGCAGCATTTTGTAAAATGGAAAACATCCATCCATCATGTGCCATGCCGGAAAGCGTGGGCGGTCATGACTCGCCATTTCACTCGATCACCAGAGTCGTGGATCAGCTCTGTGTTCCTGTCTCGACCATGCCATGTGGCCAAGCCATCCAGGTATTTACTTCTCGGTCTTCCCCTTGGTCTGTTCCCTTCGATCTTGCCAGTTGTCACCAAGTTCTCCAAGTCATTTCTTCTCATAACATGCCCAAAAATTGTTGATTGTCTACGTCTAATTTCTCTAATCAATTTACGATTTTAATTTCTTTCCTGTAGTACTTGGTCAGTGGTTTTTCTGTCTGTCCATGGTACTCTTTGCATTCTCCTCAGAAACCACATTTCCATAGCCATCAGATGTTTTTCAGCTTGACTGCGCATTGTCAAAGTTTCACATCCATACAGAAGTACAGGCTCTATTCAACACTCAACACTCTTTTTCTCGTTTCAGTTGGCATCTTTTTATTGGTCAGTATGTTTTTCATCTTGCTAAAGGCTACTTTCGCCATGGCGATTCTTGTTCTAATCTCTTCAAGGCATCTCCCATAAGATGTTATGACTGTTCCTAGATAATTGTACCGATTAACTTGTTGAAGAATATTCCCATTTACTTGTATATTACATTGTGGTATTTATTTCTTCCTATTGACGACCACAATCTGTGTCTTTTTACAATTTAATTCTAACCCTGTTGTTAACAGTGTGTAACAACGGCATCTACTAATTGTTGCAGATCCTGCTCATTGTCTGCAATCAATACTGTATCATCTGCATATCTAATGTTATTGATGTTTCGTCCTCCAATGATGATTCCATTTATAACTTCTACATTTCTGAAAATATTTTCACTATATAGGGAAAATAGATCTGGATACATTACAATCCCTGTCTCACACCTCTCTTAATAGGCTGATATTGTCCAAGTTCATTATCAATCCTTATGCTAGCTTGTTGTTTCCAATATAATGTTTTTTTTATAAGTCTAATGTCTTTCACATCAATTTGTAGGTCTGCAAGCATATCTACCATGTTGACATGTCTTACTGACCAATAATAAGATGTAAATTTCAACGAAATCAAGTGTTGAAATGCTACATAGAACCTGTACTTTTGTATGGATGAGTTACGTGGACAATGAGCAGTCAATCTGAAAAACAACTTAGGCAGTGGAATTGTAGTATTTGTGGAAAATACAAAGAATACCATGGTCAGATAGAAAAATCTATGAGCGAGTCCTACAAGAAGTAAATGAACACCGTAAACTGATTAGAGATATTAGACATTGACAGTCACATTTTTTGGGGCACGTTATGAGAATAAATAAACTAGAGAACTTGGTGACAAGTGGCAAAATTGACGGGGAAAAAAGAACAAGTGGAAGGCAGAAAAAAAATATCTAGATGGCTTGGCCACGTGGGATGGTCGAGACAAGAACACGGAACTGATCCATGATCCAGGTGGTCGTGTGAGATGGCGAAACATGATTGCCAGCGCTTACCAACATGGCACATGATGATAATGGTTGAGAACTCGGGGAGTTTAGGTGACGAAGTGGCTAGACACAAGCTTGCTAGGCATGGGTTTGATCCGCTTTGGGGTGAAACGGAATTTTTAAAATTAAATTGGTCCCAGGTCACCGCCACCATCATCATCACCACCACCACCACCATCATCATCATCATCATCATCATCGCCACCACTACCACCGCCGCCACCACCACCACCACCACCACCACCACCACCACCACCACCACCACCACCACCACTATCACCACTGTTATCATCATCATCACCACAATCACCACCACCGTCATAACTACTATTATCATCACAATCAACATCACCATCAACATCACCATTATCATCATCATCACCACTATCAACACGACCATTATCGTCACTATCATCACCACCACGACCATCATCAACACCACCACATCATCATCACCACCACCACATCATCATCACCACCACCTAATCTTCAACACCACTACCACATCATCATCACCACCACCACCACCATCATCACCACCACCACATCATCATCATCACCACCACCACGTGATCATCACCACCACCACATCATCATCACCACCACCACCATCATTATCACCACCACCACATCATCATCATCACTACCGCCACCATCATCACCACCACCACATCATCATCACTACCACCACATCGTCATCACCACCATGATCATCAACACCACCACCACCATCATCACCACCACCACATCATCATCACCACCACCACCACATCATCATCAACACCATCACCATCATCATCAACACCACCACCACATCATCATCAACACCATCACCATCATCTTCAACACCACCGCATCATCACCACCACCACCACCATCATCATCAACACCACCACATCATCATCACCACCATCATCATCATCACCATCATCACCATCATCACCATTATCATCATCAAGTGCCTTGCCAACTAATCATTGATCATGCCATTCCACAGCACCCCTTCTCTGTTCATCATCATAATTTGCGAAAAGCTGCTCTCATCACAGCCCGCCGAAAACATTATTGATCTGTTGCCCGTTCTCCCGCCTCGTACAGTTTCACGCGCATTGTGTCTGTAATGTCCACTGTCCATTTCCTGACTCTAGCCTTTTCTTCCTGGACTGGCGGATTCCATCATTGTGTGTGTATGTAGGTGTGTATGTATGGGTGTGGGTGTGTGTATGTAGGTGTATGTGGGCGTGATTCTATGTATGTAGGTGTTTGTGGGTGGGGATGTGGGTGCCTGTCTGTGTTTGCGCATGTGTGTATTCTCAAGAGGTTCTAGAACAACTGGAAATGAAAAGAGTCGATGAAAGAAATAATAAAAGAGACAAGTAAACTTGTTCGGCCATGTTAAAAGACATAAGACTGTAATAACAACCGCATTGGTGGGTAAGGTTTAAGACAAGCGAGCAAGAGGTAGACAACAATATAATTGGGAACATTACATCAAGAGATGGACGAACAGCAAGCTGATAGAATGTGCAGTCAAGGCGAGAGGTAGACAGTGTTGGACAGTTTGTGCCAAGACTGGTCGGTATCTTTTCTCTCGGCCGTCCTATATTTCTTTGTTTTTGTTTGCTTTAATGTTAGCTCTTCTTGCTGCATATTGAGTGGCATCACGGCGACTGGAAAGATCACGGTTGAAGAGGCAGAGGCAGACCGAGCGACATGATGCTTGATGGTCTGTCTAAGGCGATGGCACGGAGGAATATCATCACAAGAATTGGTCTAACATACGAGGAATCGACACCTGTGGAGACCTGTGCATGGAGGAATATCATCACAAGGATTGATCTAAAACACCAGGAATCGAGACCTGTGAAGACTTGTGCATGAAAGAAAAATTTCAAAAGGATTGATCTAAAAATACGAGGAATCAAGACACGTGGAGACCTGTGCTTGGAAGAATATCATCACAAGAATTGATCTAAAATACGAGGATACGAGTCCTGTGGGGACTTGTGCATGGAGGAATATCATCGCAAGGATTGATCTTAAATACGAGGAATCAAGACATGTGGAGACCTGTGCATGGAAGAATATCATCACAAGGATTGATCTAATACTCGGGGAAACGAGACCTGTGCATGGAGGACATCATCACGAGGATTGATCTAAAACACGAGGAATCGAGACCTGTGGAGACTTGTGGATGGAGCGATATCACCAACAGGATCGAACTAAAACAATGGGAATCGAGACCTGTGGAGACTTGGGAATGAAGACATATCTTCAAAAGAATTGTTCTAAAACACAAGGAATCGAGACCTGTAGAGAGACATGAACGCCTCCGCCACTTTGCAAGGCATATTATGATGTTGAAGTTGGTTCTCTCTCGTGTGTGTGGGTGTGATTGTATGTATGTAGGTGTATATTGGTGTGGGTGTGTATATGTAGGTGTATGTGGACGTGGGTGCGTATATGTAGGTGTATGTGGACGTGGGTGCGTATATGTAGGTGTTTGTGGACGTGATTATGTGTATTGTAGGTGTTTGTGTCGGAAGGGATGTGTGTGCCTGTCTGTGTTTGTGCGTGTGAGTATTCTCAAGTTATTCAGTGCGAAGACTGTAATGGGGTAATGTGTGAACGAGTAACTCCACAATATCACTGGCTTTGTGACCTCTCATGCACTTATTCGTTGTGGGATTACATTTATCATTTAACCTCAGCCTTCTCACACACGCATGTGTATGTTTATGTGTGTATGTGTGTGTCTCTTGCATATATATATATATATATATATATATATATATATATATATTTGTGTGTGCGTGTGTGTGTGTGTGTGTGTGTGTGTGTGTGTGTGTGTGTGTGTGTTCGTTGACTTCGGTTTGCGTCGATTTCGGTTTGCGTCGATTTCGGTTTTCGTCGATGTTTTTCTGCGAAAAATGTGCCTCGGTTTTCGTCGGTTGCCTCAGATTTCGTCGACGTGCCCACGAGCCTCGCTGCAAATTGTGCGAGAACAAAGGGATTCACGCGTTCTTCTGCTTAGTTTGGCGTTGTTTCTCGTTGTGTGAGCATCACATGCTAATAAGTTAACCCTTTCCCGTTAGCTCCATCATGGGACCAAAGAAAGTTTCCAGTGCCAACAGCCTTTCGAACAAGAAGGCCAGGAACACGATCGAGTGGAGGAAGGAAAATCGGTGAAAAATACGAGAGGGGCAATGAGATTGCTTTAATCGGCCGCATGTACGGGAAGTCGCCATCCACGATAAGTTCCATTGTGGCAAAAAAAGGAAGCAATAAAGGAGGCTACTGTAGCGAAAGGTGTGAATGTGATAACGAAACAGAGATCGCAAACAATTGAAGATGTTGAACAGTTATTATTAATTTGGATAAATCAAAAACAGGTAGATAGCGATTCTGTTTCGGAGGCAATCATATGTGTAAAGGCCAGACTGTTGTATGTCGATCTCAGAAAATTTCTGGGACGAGTGCTAGTGTACTTAGTGATTTTAAGGCCAGCAGAATTTGGTCTGAAAAACTCAAGAGGCGCACTGACATACACAAGACAAGAAGACCAAGAAGGAAATTGACCCCCAGATAGTGCCTTGATACCTTAGGTCCTTAATGGACGGGGATTACATTTCCAAAAAGTAATATCTGCACCTCTCCCCCCCCCCCTCATCGCTGTCTTCCATACGCCAAGAAGTCTTCAGAAAGGTAAATGCCATGTTAAATGTTCATTTATTCTTTACATTAGTCGATTATATTCAATTTATATTAATTTATTATTGATTTTTAGTCATCATCATCAATAATTTAATCATCATTATAGTTATTCTCTATAAAATGTGATTTTGCTATGCATTTTAGAGAGTCTAGAATCAATTAAATGGATTTACATTGATTCATATGGAAATAATTCCCTCGTTTTTCGTCGGTTTCAGATTTCGCCTATTGTTTTCGAACGGATTATCGACGAAAACCGAGGCTTTACTTTATATATGTATATGTGTGTGAGTGTGTGCCTCTATGTGTTTATATGTGTGTGTCGATGGATGTGTGCTGTATGTTATTAATTGCTCTCTAACTGTAGCTTTGCCAACTGTTTGGCGTACACCATGCTCTGATCGCTTAGGCCAGCGGCCATTTTGCTGTGTCACAATTATACAGAGTTAATGGACGACATCTTGAGACATTAACAATAAGAGCGTGCTTGATTTATCTAGCCGGTTTATACACGTCTCGGTCTATACGCCTCCATACGCAAGTAAATGTAAACAAGCAATCCTTTTATAGATCTTAAGGCATATGGTGCTACACCCATTGTTATAAACTAGTCGCACTTTGGTGACGTGGTCAGTACCACAGTGGCGGCCGACCTCATTATCCCAAGACATTTCCTGGTACCAGTTTGCAGGTTGAGCTGGGATCTTAGGTCAGTTCTTCAATCCGCCTCGATGTGGATTCTAACCCATGGCCACCGGGCCGACAGCCAGCGTCTAGTCGCTACACCACCACGGCTGCCACGTACATACATGCCTACATACGAATTCCCGCCTACGCACGTGCTTAGCCAGACAGACACGATCATACGTGAGTTAGTGGGTACTGCGAACTTCCATACATATTGTTAGTGGGCATGCGTATGTCTGTGGGAACAGGCATGTCAGGCACCCTACATAATTCGGAGATCCCCGAGCTGCATGTTACATTCCTCACTGATTCTGTTTCTCCCCGGCCTCCTGCAAGTACTCACCCTCATTACTCTCTCACTACACACACACAACTGGTCTGACACATCACCCCCCGCTCCCCCGTGTGCCTCTCCCGGCTAACGAATGCGCTCACACACAAGCCACAAGGGACTACTTTTGGCAGCACATTTGGTGAAGTCTACCGAATTCGACATTACCGCGGAGAAGCCGGCACGCCAGGCTTGATGTGTCATTCCTCCACCTCTGGCATCGGCAGCAGTAGCAGCAGCAGCAGCAGCGCCATCTGCTGGTCGAGCCTAATAGGCTGAACGCGCTGAAGATGGAAGAGCTCACTTCGGGGTGTAGTCTGGCATTTTCTCTCTCCCTCACTGCCCCCTCCCTTTTTTTTCGTTTTGGCGCCTAAATGGTGAAAGAATTCAGTAGCCCGCCAAACAGCAGCATGGGCCAAACTTAGAAGCCTGGTTAAAAAAAAAAAAAAAACACACACTCACACACACTCTCACACACACACACACACCCGCAAACTGGTGTGAGTTGGCACTTCTGCACTCTTGCCATGGTTTGCTGTCTGCAATCCGGTAGCTGCCCGTGAGCCTGGGTGCAGATAAATCCCAGCTTCTTGTGGAGAAAATAAATAGATTATGAAAGAAGTGGGAAATTCCGGCACTGGCGAATAGCAAGTTAATTGGCAAAATGGGGCATCCTTCACGAATGCACAGATAAATATGTGGATGTTGACCGTTTGTTTGGGTATCTGATACTAATGGGCGTGAATAGGTAGTAAAATATTAGTTAAGGTAACTTCTACTGTGAGGTTTGGGCATATAAACATGAAATATTGATTCCGGTATCCTCAACTAATACAAATACATTATATATATATATATATATATATATATATATATATATATATATATATATATATATATATATATATATATATATATATATATATATAATGAACGCCTACTGCATTATATATATATAAAATCATCAAGTGCCCTGCCAACTGGCGTAGGCGTTCATGGCTCTCCACAGATCTCGGTCTTTGGTGTTCTGGATCAACTCTGCTGATGATATTCCTCCATGCCACTGTCTCAATCCATCCAGCATCATTTCTCTTGGTCTGCCTCTGCCTCTCTTCCCCTCCATCTTTCCAGTTGTCACGATGTTCTCCAATGCCTCTCTTCTCATCACATGACCGAAGAAAGCTGTTTGTCTCTTTCTTATTGTTGGATATAATGTTCTAGTTTCAATTTAGCCTGTCTCAGGCAGTCGTTGTTAGTTACTCTGGCAGTCCAAGGAATTCGCAACATTCGTCTCAGGAACCACATCTCTGTTGCTTCTAATTTCTTCTTAATTTGTTCATTTACATTCCAAGATTCACTGCCATACAGCAAAACTAGGTTCTACATAGCATTTCAGCACTCTCTTTCTTACATTCAGTGACAGTGACTTATTGCATAAAATACTCTTCATTTTCTGAAATGCGGCTTTTCTTTTGCCTACCCTATTCTGCTCTTAATCTCTGTTGTACATCTTCTATCTGATGCTACATATACCCCTAGGCATTTAACATTATCCACTTGGTTAAGAATTTTCCCTTCTATTTCTATTTCACATTTTGGTGTCACCATTTTCTTTGATGTCATTGTTGCTGTTTTCTTGATATTCAGTGAGAGTCCTTTGCTTACACTCTCTGTTACTCTCAGCATACAACCGGCGTCTGTGGCGAAGAGGTTAGCGACCGCAATTAGCAATCCCGCATACCGCGTTCAAAATCTGCTGCAGACGATGTTGGATTCTGACCGCCTTGTGTTGATTTTTAACAGTGGTATGAGCGTCGTTCAGATTTCAGTGGCAAACTACTGAACGTAACCTTGCCATGTAAATCATAAATAGCCACAGACACAAAATGCTAGATTGATTGCCACGTGCTTTTAACTGACATGGACCCATCACGTCGACCCAATATATACATATATAATCTCATCTCATCTCATATGTTCCTCTTGTACCTTGCGGTGTCGAGATGAAGTATAAAAATCGTGAGAGTGCCCGCTTATGGGCTTCATATATCGATATTCCCATGGGCTCCGCTATTCCCCCCGTCCAACGTTTACGTGGTCGGCCGCTTCCCCTGTTTCCATCTGGTCTGTATATCATCGCTTGTTGTGGTATGCTGTTGAATGATAACCTACTTGCATGGCCAAACCATTTGACTGCTGCTTTCTAATATCTAGTGCTGCTATAACCTCCACTTTAGTCCTGATTTCTTCATTTCTGATCGTATCTCTTCTTGATATGTTGAGTATTCTTCTCAGGAATCTCATTTCTGTTGTTGTGATTTTTCTTTTCTCTTTTTCTGTCATTGTCCAGTTGGTAGCATAGAGTTGGTAGGAAGATTGTGTTGTAAAGTGCTTTCTTAGTAGTTATTGATACATGTTTGTTCTTTAGTATTGGTGCCATTTGTCCAATGGATTGGTTTGCCATATTGCATCTATTTTCAATCTCGTTTTCTGATCTGCCATTTGATGAATATTATACTTCCTAGGTACTTGAAACTCTTTACTTGTTTCAAGGGATGTTCGTTTAGGTGAATTGTTGTTGTACCATATAACCTTACGCTTCTTGGCGTAAAAACGGGTCAATTACTTTACTTACTGTATATTTCGCGTCCTTGTCATCGTATGTTTGATCTCACTTATACAATTGCCAAACACACTTCTGGTATTAAAAATTAGGTTAATGCTGTCTCATATAAATGAATAAATATATCATCACCATCATGTGATAAGCTTGGGCGGTCATGTTTCGCCATCTCACTCGATCACCAGTGTCGTGGATCAGCTGTTTGTCCTTGTTCCGACCATGCCATGTGGTCAAGCCATCCAGGTGTTTACTTCTCTGCCTTCCCCCCTTGATTCTTTCCCCCGTAATCGTGCCAGTTGTCACCAAGTTCTCCAATTTATTTCTTATCATAACGTGCCCAAAATATTGTGACTGTTTACGTCTAATTTCTCTAATCAGTTTACTGTTTCATTTGTTTCTTGTAGGACTTGCATCTGTGATTTTTCTATCTGTCCATGGTATTCTTTGCATTTTCCTCAGAAACCATATTTACACAGAAATCAGATGTTTTTCAGCCTTTCTAATTATATATCAAACTGGCTCCGCGGCTAAGGTGTTACAAACGCAGTTCCATACACAGCTGCTAACGATTTGGCTAGTATACCGCCTTGCGTTGTTTTTTTTAATGAAATGGTTTGGGTGCCGGTCAGTCAGAAAGCAATGGCAAACTACTGACCGTAAACTTGACCACGAATGACGAAAAGCCAGAAAATGTTGTGATTGACAGCTACGTCCTGTAAAGGATATGCTGTTAACTCATATATATATATATATATATATATATATATATATATATATATATATATATATATATATATATATATATATATATATATATATAATATTAATTCTGACATGTAGTAGACTAGAATAAATAGATATTAAATTCTTCTTTGTGTTCTTTCGCCCTTTGTCTCCCATTGGTGTATAGGCACCATTGCTTGTTGTGTTATACTTTCTTTGGTAACCTAGTTTGGCCGAAACATGTGCTTGCTTGCTTGCTTGTGTTCGTTGGCTTGAGCTCCAACGCGAAAGTCCTGTATGTCGGATGAAGGCATCCTGTTGTCCAACATCAGTGTGATGTCATACAGGACCTGAGTTTTGCGTGAGTATCCGTTGTCCCATGTCTGGCTTATTGGTGTGCAGACTGGTGGTTCCTCGCCGTACAGGCAGACACTCTCCGACTTCGGAGGAATAGGCGATCCTACTGACTTTAGCCAGGACCCCGAAGGGACCTGTTGCCCAGGACGCTCGACGAGGACGCGTCAATAGGTCTTGGCCAGTATATAACCCGGCCCTGGTGCCTTGGAAACACCTCTGCGTCCCCTGCCGAAACATGTGAAACATGGACTGTTTATCAGCGACACGCTAGGAAATTAAATCACTTCCTCACAGTCTGCCTTAGGAAGCTTTTGAAGATTAAATGGCAAGACAAGATCCCAGACACTGAAGTTCTAGAAAGACCGTCCGTGCCCAGTATCCACACACTACTAATGAAAAATCAAATTCGTTGGGCTGGTCACTTAACTCGTATGCCAGATCACAGGCTCTCTAAACAATTTCTTTTTTTTTTTTTTTACGGCGAGCTGCGTTGTGGTAAACGCTCCCAAGGCGGCCAGAGGAAACGCTTTAAAGACACTGAAAATCTTGTGGAATTCATCTTGACACCTGGGAGACTGTTGCTAAAGACCGTAATTCGTGGCGTGCATCATTACATAAGGGTGCAGTCACTTGTGAAGCAACCAGGACTGTAAAAGCTGTGAAGGAAAGGCTGAACAGAAAAACCACTGCAGGAGGTCCTCCTCCATGAACGTCAAGCATTCTTTGCCCACATTGTCAAAGAACATTTCGAGCCAAAATAGGCCTTATCAGCCATCTTAGAACTCACGGCTCTCCATACTTTCAACCCACTGGATGAAATGAATGGTCATCATCATTCTTGATGGACAAACAACAGTATGGCCGAACCATTTAACTTTGCTGTTTTCCAATGGAATCTAGCGTTGCTATTACCCCCACTTTAGTCCCGATTTCATCATTTTCTGATTTTGTCTCTTAGTAATCAGTCTTCTTCAATGTTTGTGTTCTTCTTGGGTGTATCTGTTCTTCTTTCCGTCCAGCGGATTTGCAACACTAGTACTCTTCTGTATCATCTACATTCAAAGGAGGATGCGTTATTTCAGCTGATTTGTTAGATTAACGAGTTTGGCACCAATACGTTGTTACAGAAATTATGCATTCCCTTAGTACCGTGACTTGTGTTGTTTGTCTTTTCCAGCCATACACATTTTAATTCCTTTATTTTGTTTTATTTTTTACTTCTGTTGTTTTCTCTTCTGTTGTTCTGCCTGTTCCAACCCATACCCGTTTTAATTGCTGTAGTCTTCTGACCTCTGTTGTTCTGACCTCCGTTGTTCTGTCTGTTCCAACCCTTACACGTATTAATTGCTTTATTTTCCTGACCTCCGTTGTTCTGTCTTTTCCAGCCCTAACACATTTTAATTGCTTTATTTTCCTGACCTCCGTTGTTCTGTCTTTTCCAGCCATACACATTTTAATTCCTTTATTTTGTTTTATTTTTTACTTCTGTTGTTTTCTCTTCTGTTGTTCTGCCTGTTCCAACCCATACACGCATTAATTGCTTTATGTTTCTTACCTCCGTTGTTCTGTCAGTTCCAACTCTTACACGTATTAATTGCTTTATGTTTCTTACCTCCGTTGTTCTGTCTTTTCCAACCCTTACACTTATTAATTGCTTTATTTTTCGGACCTCCATTATTCTGTCTTGTCCAAAGCACGCACATTTTAATTGCTTTAGTTTAAGACAAGGCCAGCCAACATTATTTATTGCAGTACCAGGTCTGGCTAAGGTTGTGAGGGCTACACGAACCTGCACAGTTATGTTACGTCCTGGCCATGTCTGGCTTCTGCCAGTGTGTTTATACATGGACGCCATGTTGTTGCCCAGGAACTACACATGGCGTCTGCGACTTGCCTTGTTCCCTGGGGTTCTTTCTGCCTGCTTCGTGTCTTGGTTTATTTCCTGTTTTCAGAGTGCTTGTCTGCTTCTTGTTTTTTTTTTTTGTCGTTTATTTTGTTGTTTTCATTGTACCTTTGTTTGTATTGTTTTATGCTTTGTATTTTATTTAAAATATCAGCCAGTCTCTGTCTGTTTGTCTTGTCTGTCTATCTGTCTTGTCTGTCTCTCGTTTTGGCTTGCAGGCTATCTGTCAGTCGGACAGTCTCATTTCTTGGCACGAAAGACAGTAGTTTAATAGGATATACACTTGATGGGCATTTGAACGGATTTGTTATTTAGCACAACACACATTTGAGGGACGCCATTTACTCATGATTTGGAGTGGACTGATGACTCTGTAGGGTTTGCCCCTTCATGGTTTACATGTGATCACTGTATGTGTGGAGGTTCACCAACTCTGAGATTCCCTGTGAGAACAGTTAAACCCATGATGGACATTAGTTCGTGGCTACTGTGTACGTCAGTGTACGACATGCATGTATGATAGTCATCGTTGTTAAGTTTCGATTTGTTTAGTTTGCTCACAAGAATACATGTTACTACGCCATACATAGATTTCTTCAAAAATACCCTTTATTTAGAGATAAATGCTACTTATGACAAATTAATCAACCACCATTGGTCGACACTTATGGAAGACACGTAAAAGAAGTAGAAATCAGAATACACAATAGACAACCGAAATAAATTAATCCATCATCACCCAGTGCCCTATTTTGTGCACAACTTCGCTTTCATGTAATTATTTTGAAAGGTCTATATCATAAACCATTTGTCCTGCCTCTGTTGCTGCCATGTGTAAATTATCTATCATATCTTGAATCTATCGACGTTGTGATCTTTCCTCTTCTTCGCCTTTCCGGTACTCCCTGTAATGATGGTTTCTACACTTTCATTATAATACAGATGTACATTTTAATTTAGTAGGCATCTGTGACTCATGGATCGTGAAAGCGTTTTTACAATCCCGTTATATTGAGTTCGAAATTCGCCGTTGGCGATTTGGTAACAGGTCGTTTTCCGTCGATTTTCACAGCAGTATGAGCGTCGGCCGTTTAGAAAGCAGTGGCAAACTATTGAACATATAATTTACTAGATAATCACAAACAGCCCCTCCCCCACCAATGCTTGGGTTGATTGTAACGGCCTGCAAAATACATGCAACTAACTTTAACTCTAATTTCAACATCTGTACTACGACTTATATGAAAGCCATCAATACCAGTTTCTGTGTTTCTCGTGTTATTTGAGTTACGTTGAATTGAGTCAAGAGCCAACATCACAGCACGCGGGACCATTACATATACGCTCCGTCGCCATCTTCAACAACCAAAGATCTATCACTAATGCTACCAGTTGCAGGAGTGATTATGTGTCCGCCTGACCTTCCTTAGAGTACTTAGTCGGCTGGACTTTGCTGTACCATTCTCTCAGGGCCATGATGATTTATCTGTTCTTTCACAGTATTCACACAATCCCAAAAGGGTCATGACCACATCTGCCTTAGCATGCACTAGTACCCCTTCCAGAGGTGAAGATCTGTGCGCCTGTTCGTTTTCCAACACACCAATATGTCATGGGGAAAAAGATCAACAGATACTCCCTATCTTGGTTTTTTGAATTCAAGCATACCACTCTGCACGAAGCACGCCTGACTTCACCCTTCTCTGCATTCTCTATGTGAGTCCGTTACTGTCACGACAAGTGTGTGCTCTTAGTCCTCCAGCCAGAGAACCTCGGCATTCTCCGTATGAGTCCGTTACTGTCACGACAAGTGTGTGCTCTTAGTCCTCCAGCCAGAGATCCTCGGCATTCTCCGTATGAGTCCGTTACTGTCACGACAAGTGTGTGCTCTTAGTCCTCCAGCCAGAGAACCTCGGCATTCTCCGTATGAGTCCGTTACTGTCACGACAAGTGTGTGCTCTTAGTCCTCCAGCCAGAGAACCTCGGCATTCTCCGTATGAGTCCGTTACTGTCACGACAAGTGTGTGCTCTTAGTCCTCCAGCCAGAGAACCTCGGCATTCTCCGTATGAGTCCGTTACTGTCACGACAAGTGTGTGCTCTTAGTCCTCCAGCCAGAGATTCTCGGCATTCTCCGTATGAGTCCGTTACTGTCACGACAAGTGTGTGCTCTTAGTCCTCCAGCCAGAGAACCTCGGCATTCTCCGTATGAGTCCGTTACTGTCACGACAAGTGTGTGCTCTTAGTCCTCCAGCCAGAGATTCTCGGCATTCTCCGTATGAGTCCGTTACTGTCACGACAAGTGTGTGCTCTTAGTCCTCCAGCCAGAGATTCTCGGCATTCTCCGTATGAGTCCGTTACTGTCATGACAAGAATGTGCTGTTTGTACGAAGTGGTCAAGCAGTCGGACTCAGGTTCCGAAGGTTCCGAAGGTTGTGGGTTCGATCCCGGGCCGCGTCATTCGGTTCATGAGTGCATGTTTTCGGAGACTCCTGGGGTCATCGCTGGAGCTACGGAGTTCGTTGTTTGTGCGACGCTTTCGGCAGTTCGCTTCGGTAAGAGACTGAGCCATATGGAATAACAGCCCGGAGCTATGAAGTCGACCCTGTCGACTTTTAAGCGACTTTTTAAGTCTCGGCAGTCTCAGCCTGAGTCCGTTACTATCACGACAAAAATGTGCTGTTTGTCCTCCAGCCAGAGAGTCTCGGCATTCTCTACGTGAGTCCGTTACTGTCACAAGTGTGTGCTGTTTGTCCTCCAGCCAGAAAGTCCCGGCATTCTCCGTGTTAGTCCGTTACTGTCACAAGTGTGTGCTCTTAGTCCTCCAGCCAGAGAGTCTCGGCATTCTCTACCTGAGTCCGTTACTGTCTCGACAAATGTGTCCCGTTTGACCTCCAGCCAGGGAGTGTCCGTGACGATGTGGTTACTCCGGCTACCTCACGCTCCGACCGTCTTGCATTTTATTGCCACGCCGTTCTGTTCACGAATGTTGTTTTATCGGAGACTCCTGGGTGTCGTCGCTAGAGCTACGGAGTTCATGCTTTGTGCGATGCTTTCGACAGTCCACCTTGCGGAAAAGAGACCGAGCAACAGTGGCGTCACTGGGGTTGGTGTCACCCAGTGCGGTAAACTCTTGGTGTCACCCCTCTAGACTTTCACCATGGTCTTCTTCCGAGTGTTCCTGTACCATATATAATCGCATATAGTAATGTTTGTAAAATAAGTCAAAAAGTTAATAAGGACATAAGAAAGAAAACAAATTGAACAATATAACTTCAATACTTCAGGTAAAACATAAATAAAGAACTTCGACAAACTCGGACAAAGTTAAATTTTTGTTAGTTTGCTATGTCTGCTTTGTCAAATTTGCAATTTTTTTATTTTGGTGTCACCCCTTGATGGTGTCACCCGGTGCGGCCCGCACCCCCCGCACCCCCCTAGTGACGCCCCTGCCGAGAAATAAGAGATAAAACCCTGTGCGATGCCGTCGATCTTCTTGTCTTGTGACTAATTCAATGTCAACCAAAGTAGGCTTGAAACACACCTGGTACACAATCACATGAACGGGTATTGTGTGTAAATTTCCATTCACTGAGATAGAACTGCGGAAGATACGAAGAAACAAAAGAAATTGCATGCTGACCCTAGAATGCGATATATCGTCCTTCTGTCCAAATGGGAGGTTACATTTGGCGATATACTATCCTTTAGCACGGAATAAGTTTATTTTTTATTTGCGCTCGCTCGTTTTGAGCTCAAGCGTAGTCCATATACACTACTTCAGGTAGTGCTGGACTGAATTTTGCGTGCGGATTAGCTTTCCCTATAAACAGTGTCCCTCGCCATCAGGCGAACCCATTCCGACTTCATAGGTACGTGTAATTTACGTCACCAAGTCAAGGATGATAGGTCAACATTTTAGCCCAACTGCCCAGAGTAGAGGTTGAACACCTTACCTCGGCATAAGCACACCGGATGTTTAAGAACACGTGTTCTTATCCATTTGGCCGTGCTGACCTACACTGAATCAGTTCAAACTTCCCCTCCAGCCAGCGAAACGCCGAGCTGTTCAACCAGTCTCAAGGTATCCCGGGCGAATGGCAAGAGTTAACCGCACACGTAAACACAGATAGCACATGCACAACTGCAGGTTGACTTCCTCAATATAAACCTGGCCCTGATCGCGCTGGCACGGTAGACTAAACAGATCCCCGTGGAAGCTGTCACTCACTGCAGGCCGCATGTTCCCGTGCTTCACAGGGAGCCACCTAGATGTGTCCGGGGTTTGTCCCAGAGAATGCGGGATCAAACGTGCTGGGTTCCAATCTCGGCCTAGGACCGGGAGTTTTTTTTTTTTTTTAAAGAGCCATGTTTATGTAAAGATGGCAAACTACGTCTATAACCATGTACCTAGTCTTCGCTGATAAGGCGAAACATAGAAGGTTCCGTGTATAAATTATCACGCCAGTTGGAAATCACAAATCAAATGCCATAAAGTAACGGACACTGCCAGCTGCTGCCTGTAGAACATTGCGGTGTAGGACCGGGGGGGGGGGGGGGGTCTTGAACCTGAGGAATTAAGGCCGCCTGGCTAGTGCAGTCTAGTGCTTTCTTTTCGCCCCCGGCAGGAAAAAATCCACACCTTACCGAGGATTCGAATTCAGGTCTTCCGGAGGAGAACCCAGGCATTCTTGCCGCTGGGTCAATTCTCCGTAAAGTCACTGCCCTGGCAAAACTGTAACGAAAGACAGCCTACCCAGAGGCAGACAGACTCTGTTGCCTGGGTGGATCTGTGTTGATGAAGTAAACTTTATACTTGTGCATGCTGAAGATGGATACACTGACCTCTGAACTAGAGTGTCTGCTGACTTCTCGCGAAAGAGTAACAATGCAGTGTTAGTGGTGGTAGCAGAAGTCATAGTAGTAGTGGTTGTAGTGGCCGTTGTGGTGGTGGTGGCAGTAGTAGTGGTTGTGATGGTGGTTGTAAAAAGTTAGCAACAGTTGTAGTAGCAGCAGCAGTAGTAGTGTGCGTAGTAGAATACTAGTGGTTGTGATATTAGTTGTAATAGCGGCGGCGGCGGCGGCAGCAGCAGTAGTAGTAGTAGTATTAGTATTAATAATGGTGGTGGTGATGGTGCTGCTACTGGTGGTAGATTAGAATTAGTAGCATCAGTAGTAGTGTGTGTAATAGTAATGCTAGTTGTCGTGATATTAGTTGTAATAGTAGCAGCAGTAGTGTTAGTAATGGTATTATTATTATTATTATTATTATTATTATTATTATTATTATTATTATTATTATTATTATTGTTGTTGTTATTGTTAGCGCCGGTCTCTGTGGCTAAGGGCTTGCGAACGCTGTTTGTGAGCCCGTATACCCGGGTTCGAAACACGGCGGTGCTGGTTTTTTTCGAAAAAGGTATAGGGGCCGGTCGTTCAGAAAGCAATGGCAAACTACTGAACGTAACACTTGCCTAGTACATCAACAGCAGCTGAAAAAATGCTGGTGTTGACTGCAACGTCCCGTAAGGGATAAACAACACAATTTTTTTTTTATTGTTAGCAGTAGTAGTAATAGTAGTAGTCGTAGTCGTAGTAATAGCAGCAGCAGTAGTAACAATACTAGTTGTTTTGATAGTAGTTTAGCAGTAATAACAATAAAAATAGTGGCAATGACGTCAACAGCGTTAGTAGTTGTTGTAGTAACAGCAGTATTAGTTGTAGCAGCAGTAGTAGTTGAACGTCAGTTGCAATATCCTTTACATGACGTCGCAGTCAATCCCAACATTTTTTGGCTGTTTATGATTTCTTGGCAAGTTTACTTTCAGTAGTTTGCCAATGATTTCATACAATGACTCATACCATTTTATACAAACCCAAGACAAAGCGGTCTGCTTACAAATCGCCCGCAACTGTGTTTCGATTGCGGTATGCAGGATTACTAATTGCTTCCGTAACACTTCGCCACAGAGCCGAAAACATTAGTAGTAGCAGCAGTATTAGCAGTATCAGCAGAAGTATTAGCAGCAGCAGTATTATCAGCAGTAGTATTAGTAGTTGTAGCAGCAGCAGTAGTTCTAACTACAGCACCTCCACCATCTGTATTACAAATAGGAATTGATCTTTTCAGAAACTTGATCGTTTCAGAAAGGCCAGCATGGGATGATATCATGTAACTAGATGGCGGAGTTTGTGAATTAACGAGTTGAATATGACAGAATCAATGAGGCCAGATGGATGGCTGTGGGAATCAGGTGCTTAAGGAGATAGTTCCACGCCAGATTAACGTTTCTGGTTTGGTTTGATGTTATTTAATTTGCAAAGGATTGCATTTAGTGCACATCGGTAGCTACCTAAGTACTTCATTCTCCTAAGAGGTTCGCCGATAGTGCACGAATTCCGTAGTGCCAGTTAGGATACAAATGCGTGTACCAGCATAAACTAGTGTTTATTCTGAGATGTTTAGTTTGGTCGCATAATTTAATCTGTTTATTCTGAGTTGTTTTGTTTGGTCGTATAATTTAATCTGTTTATTCTGAGTTGTTTAGTTTGGCTGTATAATTTTAATCTGTTTGTTCTGAGTTGCTTAGTCTAGTTTGGTCCTAGACATTTTCTTTATGTGTAAGTCTTCTAATTTGGACATTGCGCCAAGGCAACCCTACCTACTCTTTACCGTGTCCAACTGCTGATAGATTCATGACGTGCACACGAGGCCGCCTAATGTATCGTCCTTATCTGATAAGTCTATTTGTCCGATCCACAAGCACAGAACCTAGGTGGGGTATGGAGGTGGGTTTTAAAACCCTTGGGTTTCTGTATCCGTTATATGTTATCTGTTGGGGCTGATTGTGCCACGTCTGTGTTGCTTGACCAGACCCCTCATTTCCCCGATGTGCCTCTCGTGTTTGGCCGTGCCAATTCTTACTCCCGAGTCGCTCATTCTGGGTAGCGATGTGGATTCACTGACGGCAAAGTCCTTCGCTCTCGACATCTCTCTAAGGGCGTTAGTAACAACGGCATGATCTGTGGGCAAGCCATCTGCAGGGGATGCAGAACCCTCAAGTTTATCAGCTCGGTCATTTCCATCAACTCCCGCATGTCCCGGAACGAAGATGAAGGGTTTTTGTATAATGTAAACAGTGAACAGCGCCATCCGTAGTCGAACTGCTAGAGTCAGCGACGAATGGAATAGAGTCAGCGACGAATGGAATAGAGTCAGTGACGAATGGAATAGAGTCAGCGACGAATGGAATAGAGTCAGCGACGAATGGAATAGAATCAGCAACGAATGCAATAGCTCTAATAAGCTCTCCTTAACTCCCAGCTAGTTAGTTAGTCGTCAGGATAGGAGCGAAGGCAGCAGCAATAACAATAACATGCCGGGAAAATGACGACAACGCCAATAACTGCTAATGCTGCTACTACAACCACTACCACTATTGCTGCTTCTGCTAGCAACAATAGCAATCAATCAATCAATCAATCATGTGCCATGCCGGAAAGCGTGCGCGGTCATGACTCGCCATTTCACTCGATCACCAGAGTCGTGTATCAGCTCAGTGTTCCTGTCTCGTCCATGCCATGTGGCCAAGCCATCCAGGTATTTTCCTCTCGGTCTTCCTCTTGGTCTGTTCCCTTCGATCTTGCCAGTTGTCACCAAGTTCTCCAATCCATTTCTTCTCATAACATGTCCAAAAAATAATAATAAGAAGAAATAATAAGCTACGGTGACATCAATAACATAAATAACAATGACAATAATAAATACATAAGTAAATAAATAATGGAATAATATTGTCTGATTATTTTAAGTTAAATATTCAAACTTCCGATATCATGTCTGACCAAGGAATGGAGTCAGTATCTTCAGGTGTGCTGGGCTGAAATGGATGTGCGTCTGACAGCTTCATCAGATTTTATTTTAGTTTATAGATACATTATTCAGTTTATAGATACATTATTTCAGCCATAGAGACATAAATTTAACTTATACATACATTAATTCACTTTATAGATACACATTCGCCAGACTTTACTTCAGTTCATAGATGCAGCTTCGTCACACTTTACTTCAGTTTATAGATGCATTACTATATTTTATAGATGTGTAACTTCAGTTTATAAAACAATTTGTAAGACTTTATTTCAGTTATGCGTATTCTGATTGTCTAGTTTGGGTGTAGATATTAATTAAACACATTTTGAGTTGTGTAATGTGGCTGTAGATATTAATCTGTTTATTCTGAGTTGTCTAGTTTGGTCGTATAATTTAACCTGTTCATTCTGAGTTGCTTAGTCTAGTTTGGTTCTATCCGTCGAATTTTATTTACGCACTCGACACCCGTCGTTTTACAAGCTAACTTTAAGGAGTTAATTTCGAGTTATGATTGGCACTTGCAATGCGAAGCTTATTGAAGCTAGTCGACTTCAGATCAGCTGGAGATTCAACCACATATCATCACACGGATGACCAGAATTGATTTGTAGATACCCCTGGGATGAGATGCGAACGCTGTACTTTACTGCATGCACCCGTACATGCAGCCTCTGAACCGGAGAGACTCTGAGTGGACTTTGAGCTGTTTGGCGATATGCTTGAGCTCTTCATGTATCAGACTCAATGCACCGAATTATTCTGGTGACGATAGTTTGCCTGGGCGGGTTGATAGGCACGAAAGTGATAAACACATGCTTGCTTGTGTGTGTGTGTGTGTGTGTGTGTGTGTGCGTGCGTGCGTGCGTGCGTGCATGCATGCATGCTTGCTTGCTTGTGTGTGTGTGTGTTTTTTTATTTTTCTCTCCCTCCCAGCCCAGGTTGATGTCCTAGACAATTTTACGTTCAGTAGTTTGACAGTGCTCTCTGAACGAGAAGTCAACGTTGAAGTCCAAACTGACGAGTGTAGGGAACGATCCGGTACTTCAATTTTAATTCACCGCAAACAACCGCAAACAAAGAAGAATCCCTTCGAGCCTCATTTGCATCGGCCCGGCAATCATTTTCCGGTTTAGTGTTCGGTGGACTGCTAGACCGATCGATGGATGTTTTTAAGTTTTTGGGCCCGTAGGGCCCTCACTGTCGACGACAGTGAATTAAAATTGAAGTACCAACGATCCCGCTACCTCGTTATAAACGTACCGGAAGTCTAAGAGCTAGAGCGCTATTATCACTTCCGTCACGTCGAAGTACATATATATGTATCAGGAGAGAGAGAGAGAGAGAGAGAGAGAGAGAGAGAGAGAGAGAGAGAGAGAGAGAGAGAGAGAGAGAGAGAGAGAGAGATACGAGAGAGGAAAGAGGAGAGAGAAAAGAAATGAGAGAGTAGAAAGAGAGAAGAATAAGAGAGAGGAAAGGAGAGAGAGAGAGAGAGAGAGAGAGAGAGAGAGAGAGAGAGAGAGAGAGAGAGAGAGAGAGAGAGAGAGAGAGAGAGAGCGCTAGCGCTAGCTGCATCAAAAGTCTATCGTCTCATAATCGCCTGTGTTATGGACATTAATGTGTACCAACGAGACAAGACAGGTTCCAACCTGGCTTCCCCATCAATGTTCTGATTCACATATTCCCCATAACTTGCTGATGCTCGTTCCTCTGCCGCTTACATGACTAGTTACAACATGAGCCGCCAGCCTGTCTCTGTGTGCCATGCAATTAATGGAGAACAATGATGTAAGGGATGCGGTGTGTGTGTGTGTGTGTGTGTGTGTGTGTGTGTGTGTGTGTGTGTGTGTGAGAGAGAGAGAGAGAGACAGAGAGAGGGAGATGGATGCTGTAGCCCCAATGCATGTTTACGCAGATTAGATGACAGGGACAAGCACATTGCTGGGTTGTAATGGTAGCCAAAACTTGTTGATTGTTACTTGGGTTTGCAAGGGCGTTTCTTCAATGCTTCGTTGAGATACAGTATACATCTGAAAAATGACGTGGGAACTGGGGTCAGAGTTACTAGTTTATGTACACATACGGAGAGGGAGAGAGAGAAAGAGCGAGAGAAAGAGAGATAGGGGGAGATATGGAGAGAGAAAGAGGTAGAGAGAGGATGGAGAGGGAGGGGAAGAAAGAGGGGAATATACTGAGAAGAAGAAGAAGAAGAAGAAGAAGAGAGAGAGAGAGAGAGAGAGAGAGAGAGAGAAGAGAGAGAGAGAGAGAGAGAGAGGGGGGGGGGGGGCGAAAATAAAAAAGTAGATTAAACTGGGGAAGGCATGTCAAGGAAATCAAAGAGTAGAGAGATGCGTGGATGGATGGATGAATGAATGGATAGATGGGTGGGTGGACGGATGGACACATGGATAGACGGACGAACAGGCGGACATTAGACACACTGACAGACAAAGGGACAGACATAGAGAGCAGGCCTGGACTTACGATTAAAGATATGGACCGAGCAGTTATGTATACGCCCAACTGCTGGTCCCTGGTCGGCCAAACCTAAATTGGCTATCACAGTGGTTCTCAACCTTTTTTGGCCCATTCCCCCCTTCACCATATTTTCAGAACGCCATTCCCCCCCCCCTTCCTATCAAAAATTTGGCCCGTTCCCCCCTTCACCGTATTTTCAGAACGTCATCCCCCACCCCCCCTTTCATATTTCCTATCTAAAAATCCCCTCACCCCTACACAGTATACGTAAAAGTGGAAGGCAAATGTAATAGCATATACTAAAACAAGTCTAGACATCCACATAAAACATGATTTGTGGGTCTACTTACTTTATAAAATGAATTTTAGAAGGACGAGACATACATAACTGTAAAGTATGAAGGGAAAAACTATGTCAAGTAATCGGTTCTTGTATTAACACGATCTTGAAATGGTCTTCATTCCCCCCCCCCCCCCCCCTGGAATTCCCCACCGGTTGAGAACCACTGGGCTATCAGATAATGTCTTGGGAATTAAAGACGCCGGGCGTGATGGTGGCACCACCACCACCCACACAATGCCGAACAAATAAATCTCTGCTGAACACTGTATCAAATATGTATTACTTACTCCCGTACAACATCGATGTTTTATTAACTCTTTCTGTCATGATCAGTTATTACATTATTACACTTCTTGTGGGGCAGAAGGGTTAACATGCTTGCTATATATATTACACGATTTGTGTTCTGCTCCTCCATAAGACATTGATGTTTTCTTTTCTTGTTGTTGTTCATCTTCTCAGGTTTAGGACCATACGCCCAGGGCGCCTTAAGGCAGGTATAAGGGTCCTTTACTTTTACCGGTAAATCCAGGTGCTTCTTGTTTTTTTGTTTTTTTTTCACGTGGACTTCTAGTATTAAAATTTCCCCTGGTCTCTGGATAGTGAGATCGGACGCCCGTGTGTATTGTTGCACACGTAAAAAATTCCCTGGCAGTTGGAAATCGAAAAAGAGTAGCCTAACGGCGCTGCCCGGGCACAATTTCTAGTTAAACATCTACCCAAAGTATTTCAGGATCCTCGCCGGTGCTACGGAGTTCGTGCACTGAGCTGAGTTTCCCCAAACTCAGGTTTGAGTTAGGAGGAGAACGGAGCTCTTATGGGTTGCACCCGTGTGCCGTGATGTTGATCCATCGACTAAACCGGCTAAACTATCCAGGTGCTTGCAATTCACATATACTCTGAATCGTACAATACCACAAAAGTCAGTAAAACGCAGCCACATATTTAGGGACCAATCGGCATTCGATTGGTGATGAGATTAGTATCACCCCGGCCGCCTGTACTTTCCAGAAATTGTGTTGCTAATCATTTCAGGTTTGTGATCCTTGAAGGCCGGGTCAATTAAAAAAAAAAATCAGATCACGAGGGGATTTGAACAGATACAAGTATGCGTGATAGCTACCGCGACTACCACCACGTAAGTAAGTAAGGGAAGGAGGAAGGGAGGGAGGATGTTGGCTGGTTGGTTGATTAGTTAGTTTGTTAGCTAGCTAGCTAGTTAGTCAGTCAGTCAGTCAGTCAACAGATTATCCTCATTGCATGTTGAACTGTTAGACCAGGGGTTCTCAACCGGTGGGAATTCCCCCCCCCCCCCCGCCGGGGGAATTTTAGGTTTTCCGGGGGGGGAGGTGGTGGTGGGGGGGGGGGGGGGGGTGGTAGAATTAAGATTATTCCAAGATCCCAATAATACAAGAATCAGTTACTTAATATTGTTTTTCCCTCTAAATTTTACGGTTCTGTACTTCTCGCACTAATGAAATTCGTTTTATAACGTAAGTAGACCCGCAAATCACGTTTTATGTAGATGTCTAGACCTGTTCTAGTATGTGTTATTAAATGTAGCTTCCATTTTTATGTATACTGTGTAAGGGTGGGGGATTTATAGGGAGGAAATTCTAAGGGGGGGGGGGGGTGGTTGTGGGGGGGGGGGGAACGTTCTGAACATATGGTAAAGGGGGGGGGGGCCAAAAAAGGTTGAGAACCACTGTGTTAGACCATAAGTTCTGAGATCCCCTCCTCGGTATCTTCTCTGTGTGCATCGACTGACGACACCAATTTTGTGTTGGTTTACTACACTTCTTTGACTTTCACCATGGCGCTCTAGTCCATCTCGACTCCGTTTGGCTTGATGTTTTTGCTGTCTGGTCAAAGTTGCAGACACAAATCCATCTTTTGAGTCATTTATTCGGTCTGACTTCCCCAGGGGTTCTCAGAATGTCGTTTTGGCCTTTTGCTCGTCCACTCCCCACTACAGTCAGGCCCGCAAGCCTGTCTGCTCGTTCGTTCCCTCTTACACCCGCGTGCCCTGGTACAAAAATGAAACAGATATTTGTCAGTCCTGATCTCATCAAAAATTCAAGCCATTGCTTTTTGGCCCAGCCATCTCGATCTTCCTTAACATACTCATGAGTCACCAAGAAAACATTACGTGGAAGTAATATTTTAAGCACTTGCTGATTAGGTAATACATCTACTGTTTACGAAAGATTAAAATTTGAAATGTAACTCTCTCTCTC
The DNA here is from genome assembly GCA_014155875.1 of Cepaea nemoralis. Classification (NCBI taxonomy): domain Eukaryota; kingdom Metazoa; phylum Mollusca; class Gastropoda; order Stylommatophora; family Helicidae; genus Cepaea; species Cepaea nemoralis. The sequence continues at coordinate 35,993 of JACEFZ010002323.1, forward strand.
TCTCTCTCTCTCTCTCTCTCTCTCTCTCTCTCTCTCTCTCTCTCTCTCTCTCTCTCTCTCTCTCTCTCTCTCTCTCTCTCTCTCTCTCTCTCTCTCTCATTCTTCGCCCTGTCTTCTCGATGTCCTCTTTCTATCTGTCTACCACTCTTTCTTTCTTTTCTGTCTTCTGTCTTTTCGATGTCCTATCTTTGTCTGTCTGTCTGTCTGTCTGTCTGTCTGTCTGTCTGTCTGTCTGTCTGTCTGTCTGTCTGTCTGTCTGTCTGTCTGGCTCCGATGCATTTGGCGTTCAGATAGTCTAAGCCACCCGTCTTCTTCTTCGCCACCACCTCCCCCCTCTTTCTCCTCCTCCCCTTCGCGCACCTTCAGCCGGATTGTATATAAAGAAAGCAGTAATGATCTTGAAGCTTTTGGCATCTCCATAGATTGTATCCTTAAATAGAGCAGGTGTGGGCCAGAATAATTTTGTGCTCTACTTATGTTCTCTGCTCTGCAAATGTTATACAATTCTGTGGCAGTTGTTTAGCCGTTATTGCACATCCCCGTTATCCTATGATTAGTTTATTTAACAAGAAGTCTATCAGCCTGTTAGGTCCTGTGGGAAATCTGGCGATTGCTACTTATTCACACTTCGGTGCAGTAAGTAGTAGGCATCATCATTCTAGTAGGCTGGGTGCTCGTTCCCACATGCTTCTATAAGTGATTCATATACAAACAGCATGGCCTATTCATCTGTTATCTCTGTCTATACCTGGCTGAGGTAATCCTCCGCCTTCTTGTGCCAGTATCAACCTCTTCATTCCCTGTTATGTCGCAGTGTGACAATATATATTGTATTACAACCCTTTCAGATTTCTGACAGCCCGCGAAGTTCTATTTTTAGGTCTGCTAGTTCTATACGGTGTTTGCTCTTCGGTTTTGTGACAACTGACTTCGAATCAATTGTATTCACTGTGTGGATGTCATCTGCAGACTGCATACTTCTGGTTTCCGGAAGAACAGCCTATGGTGAACAGAAGGCCCAATATACGGAAGTGAGGCTAAGCAGCCATGTGCAGGACGTGACGATTCCTTGGGTGAGCCCAGTACCAGAGCGCTATGTATCGGCTCTGCAAGTATGGAAGCCTCCTTGGATGGCGGGGAATGCCCATGGTCTGCCCCTGCCTTCCCTTGAGGGCTGACCAGGATCTTTGGCTGTTCTATATGGACCAGCTGGGATGGGGGATAACACCACAACAGTGAGAGTCAAACGTCCTAAGAAACCCCCGGGAAGGTTAACCCGGTCAACAAATGCCCGCAGAAGTCGGATGTGTCGGCCTAACGGCGCAAGAACGCAGCTCTGCTGTAAACAGGCACAACGCAGTCACATCCGGAAAAAAAACTCCGGATGAACGAAGAAGAAGAAGAAGAAGAAGAATCAATTGTATGCGAAGACCTCCCGACACTTCAAACCCATACGACAGTATCTTACGTGGCATTACTGTTACCTTTGCCGTGGTGTATGTTGCTCCAGTCATTTCACCGTTAGGAGACAGGAGAAAATGCGCAGTCCCTGTAACTAGCCAAAACAAGCTCATGAATAACAAATACAATACCAGTGAAACTCTTCAAAGTAAAAGATAAAAGTTAAAGTGATCAATGCATCCATGGGCTGGTCGGCTTTTCTATGCCATCAATGTATCCATGGGCTGTTCGGCTGTTCCCATGCCATCAATGCATCCATGGGCTGGTCGGCTGTTCCTATGCCAGCAATGCATCCAGGAGCTGGTCGGCCTTTTCCATACCATCAATGCAACCATGGGCTGGTCGGCTGTTCCCATGCCACCAATGCATCCATGGGCTGGTCGGCTGTTCCCATGCCATCAATGCATCCATGGGCTGATCGGCTGTTCCTATGCCAGCAATGCATCCAGGAGCTGGTCGGCATTTTCCATGCAACCATGGGCTGGTCGGCTTTTCCCAAAACTTCAATGCAACCAGGGGCTGGTCTGCTTTTTCCATACCATCAATGCATCCAGGGGCTGGTCGGCTTTTTCCATACCATCAATGCATCCAGGGGCTGGTCGGCTTTTTCCATACCATCAGTGTATCCATGTAGTGGTCGGCTTTTTCCATGCCATCAGTGTACCCATGTAGCGGTCGGCTTTTTCCATACCATCAATGCATCCAGGGACTGGTCGGCTTTTTCCATACCATCAATGCAACCATAGGCTGGTGGGCCTGTTCCATGCTGTCAATGTATCCATGGGCTGGTCGACTTTTCCCATTCCATTAATGCATCCGTGGGCTGGTGGGCTGGTCGAGAACTCTCTGGAAGATGAGTTTTAATTCTTGTGTCCGATGCATTGGCGTTGAGGCCGTTTAGCTTAGCCCTACAACGGACTTGCATCTGTTGGAGTTAGGTTGCTGTAGAGACATTCTCCCGACCCGGTACCAAAGTTTCGTCTTCGCGGGGACTGTGTTGAATGTCTCTCCTTCCTCTCCCCAAGCTAAAAAGACCAGCGGGGTGTGCAAGAGAAGTACTGCAACTTCACATCTGCGGAGAAATATATTAGGATATAAAACCAAGTTATAATTCAGCGCAGCACATACGACTGACTGACACTAGACCGAGGCTGGCCCGTATTTTCTTGGCCAAGCGACATCAAAGAAGCGATGTCGTCATTAGCACGCCGGCCGCATTACCCCTTAAAAAATTATCTAGTACCCATTTTGTGAGGCTGGGTCGGCCCTGGATCCACGTGGTCACGAACACGGCCACCTCAAGGAGAACTAGTCACGGATACGAGAAAAAAGGATCACGTACATGGAAAACCCCCTATCTGTCATGAAAAATAAAATATGTGATTGTATGTTTATCTGACCGGTCTCCCTGGCCTAGAGGTTAGCGACTTTCTCTGTAATCCCGTATACTCTCGTGAGTAACGTGACGTGCGTGAGAATCGGTGGTGGTTTCTCTCCGCGTCGGTAACTTACGGGGTATGTGAGCCGGTCGCTCAGAAGGCAGTGGCAAACCACTGAGCATAATCTTGCCATGAAATCAACAATGAGCTGAAAGATGCTGATGTCCTGTAACGGATATGCGGACCAAAAAAAAATGTTTATCTGTGGCAATGTCTTTAAGCCGTGAGATTTGACACACGTGTATTTATGTGTTCGTGAGTGTGCCTTGTGCCTGTGAGGGTTTTGTTGTAGAAGTATATTCATCTTCTTCATATAGTGTTGTAAAGGTATATTCATCGTCTTCATATAGCTGAAACATTGAAAAATATAGCTCATATCACGGTCCACTGAAAAAAACACTGCGTTGATTGGTCAGTGAAAAGACACTCGGTCCACTGGTCAGTGAAAAGACACTCGGTCCACTGGTCAGTGAAAAGACACTCGGTCCACTGGTCAGTGAAAAGACACTCGGTCCACTGGTCAGTGAAAAGACACTCGGTCCACTGGTCAGTGAAAAGACACTCGGTCCACTGGTCAGTGAAAAGACACTCGGTCTACTGGTCAGTGAAAAGACACTCGGTCCACTGGTCAGTGAAAAGACACTCAGTCCATTGTTCAGTGCATAGATACTCTGTCCATCACCAGTTTCCCCTGCCTCATACACGTTCATGTCATAGTGTCTTCAATGCTTTACAGGACATCGTTGTGATCATCAGCATCTTTCCGCTGATTGTTGATTTCTTGGCAAGATTACGCTCAGTGGTTTACCATTGCTTTCTGAGCGACCGGCTCACATACACCGTAAGTTACCAACGCGACGAAAACCGCTACCGATTCTCACTGAGGTTAAGTTCCTCACGTGGATATACGGGATTACGGAGAAAGACTTTAACTCCTATGCCAGGGAGACCGGCTTGTGCGTGATTGCATATGGATATATGTTTTATGTAAAGGTAGGGTCAGTGTTGCAGATATGTATCATCAGTGTATGTGTGCCTGCGTGTATATGTGGTTTATATATTTATAAGTATATGTGCTTACGTGTGTATGTGGTTTATATATTTATAAATATATGTGTGTATGTGGTTTTATATTTATATGAGATGTAAATTACCCATTTATGTTTGTACTTGTGTCAATGCATGCATGCGCGTGCGTGTGTTTTGTGAAAATAGAAGTCGTGTGACAAAGGTATATCATTGTTGTGTGTGTACGTGTGTGTGTACGTGTGTGTGTGTGTGTGTGTGTGTGTGTGCGCGCGGGCCCGAGCGCACATGTTGCGTTGTGTGTGTGTGTGTGTGTGTGTGTTTGGGGTGTATATGATGAAAGCGTATATACGTGTGTGTGTGTGTGTGTGTTTGCATGTTTATCTGCCCAACTATTAGTGTACATGTGTATATATCTATCCGATTGACTGTCTTAATACCTGCCTTCCTGTCTATCTCCCTGCCTGTCTATCTCCCCGCCTGCTTGCCTTTCTCCCTGCCCGTCTATCTCTCTGCCCGCCTATCTCCCTGCCTGCCTATCTACCTGCCTGTCTATCTCCCTGCCTGCCTGTCTCCCTGCCTATCTATCTCCCTGCCTGTCTATCACCCTGCCTGTCTATCTCCCTGCCTGTCTATCTCCCTGCCTGTCTATCTCCCTGCCTGCCTGATTGTGTTTACGTATCGGTACAGTTGCCCACCTGCCAGTGTCCATCATCTATTCATCAATTCTCCATATAAAGATGATCAAAATAGTAATTCGTCTCTACAGTTACCACAATTATTATTTGATTACCCTTTGCTTCCGCGGGTTTCTCCACTGGGTATATTAACTCATTTGATGCATGATTGCAACTTACCTCATGTCTTGTTTCTAAGTGACCATATGCCTGTTTTATCCGTCTATCTTCTTACTGAAGCTGATCTCCTGCCAACCCATTCTACGTCAGCAAATAATAAAGTCCTTTGTCTCAAATAGTTATTATCACAACCCACTGCATTCTAGCTAAATACTTGAAACTCTTCTGTTCCAGCTTGCCTGCATGTCAGCCCACTCTCTTCTGTTATATTAACTCTTTTCTTCCATTCCTTGTTTCAGATTACTGTGGTAGCTATTACTGTAGCTCCACCGCTAGCTATTACATTAACTCCTCTGTGCCATCCATTTATTACTTCAAGCCACTTTATTCTAGCTGTTAATTCTTCCTATCGCAGTGATTCATTACTTCAGCCCACGCTTTGCTATCTATCACTTTAATTGCTTCTGCCCTACTCATCCGTTACTTAAGCTCACTGTATTCTATACTGAAAACTCCTGCGAACCCACCACCACCCCGTACTACTTTAACCCAGTAGATTCTAGTTATTACATTTTGTCCCGCTGAGCTGTTATGTCAAATCCTGACCAAGCATTTATTATTCGAACAACTGTCACGGTCAAGAAGACTCTACCCCAAAGACAGTTCCCAACAATGCACGAGCTAGCACCGTAGCTTATCAATCAGTCATCAATCATGTGCCATCCTCGCATTGGAAGTCGGTTGTAATGAGTTTCTAACACACCTCTATCCCGCTTCTGTACTTAACTTATTCAGTGCGGAAGGATAATATATCGCCAAATGTGACCTCCCATTTGGACAGAAGGACGATATATCGCCATACTAGGATCATCGTTTTATTTGTTTAGTTTCGTGGTATCTTCCGCAATTTCATTGCTCAGTGAACGAAAATACTTGTTCATTTGATTGTGTATCATGCTTGGTCCATACCTACTGTTCGTTTGGCACTGAAATAGTTAAAAAAAAAAAAAGGTTAAAATAAAAGTTAAAAATAAAAGTTAAAGTTGAAATAGTTAACGTAAGCTTCATCCACCATAACTAACTTTCATATACACCATAGAACTGCAGCATGCATCTTTAAACTCGAAGCACAGTACTGAATAAAATTCAGCATGCGAGCAGGTCATTCTGATATGTAGGCCGTACTTCCTAAGTCGCTTGTTTTCTGAAGCACGATGTGGTGTTAATTAATGCCAGCTGCAGCCACAAACACGAATGTGAGGGTAGCTGTCTGTAGAAATAGTCCACTCCTTGTCAGATTATCCCTGGCAGCGCCCCATGGTGAAGATAATGTAAACCACATGTGGCAGACGCGGACTGTGAAAATACTACGTCATTTCCTTTCACAGACCGCACGCCTTGCCGCCTATTGGTCACCGTATCACATGGGGCGCAACTTCCGGAGTTCATCAAAGACCTGACAACGCGACAAGTGAAATAAACCTATGCAGATGATCACATCTAACGATCTCCTCTTGTAATGTATAGATAATTTAGAAGATGTCTGAATGAAAACGTATACAGAGGATCACATATAAAGATCTCCTCTTTTAGATATTAGATACATTTATATGATGCCTAAATGAAAACCAACATGGAAACCAAGCAGGGTGGTAATGATGCAAGAAACATGACGGAAAGAACCCCTACCTACGAGTAGATAAAGCCCGTTAACTTAGATAGAATCTGTGTAGAGGAAGCGAATCTGAAACACATGCATGCCAAAGTGGGACACACTGATCTTTGAGATGCAAAACAAGGTGTGAATAACTTCCCTCTCTCGAAATAGGAACAAAGAAAAAAGAAAAACAGCATTACAATTATAACGTCAATCCGAGAACAAAGAACGATTGCACTTAACAATGTTGTGTTCAGTAATGATATGTACGTTTCTAACAACATCAAACTGACCAGCAGAAATGAAGATAGTCAACAAACACTGTTCATAAAGGGAGCAACACTGCCGAACGACGACACCAACAACAAATAACATCAACCGCGGAATGCCAAAGAAGTACCCAGTGCACAAAAGAAGGGGGGCAGCATACTTGGCCTCAGTGACCCCCTTGCCGGACACACTCTGTATGGGTTCCATTAACCCTAAGCTATTGATTTGAAATGTATTCAGCCTGAATTATGAAACTGATGGTTAGTAGAAGACAAACTACCGAGGCTTCTGCGTTATCAGATAAGAGAACCGAGAGGAAAGTCCTGGGTAGTCCAACTGAGGTGGACGTAAGCCACATCAGGCATTAACACGCCGGGAATGTGTGTATTTGAGAAGGAATCGAAGAAAGTAACACGAAGAAGGCGAGAGTGGCTTTTCTCTGTAGCAATACAAGGGCGAAATGAGAGTCGTTAAGAAGGTGTAACAGGAATGAAGGTATAACAATCACTAAAAGATCACTGATTTATTAAGTGTAAATACGCCACTGAAACACTACCAATTTACTAATTATAACAGCATAGGTGCTCAGTAAACACTTATAAAATGAAAACAAAATAGTCCCATAGTGGTTACTGCCATTGGGGTGGGGAGTGCTAAGTCTTCAAAAGTAGATCAGGCTGACCAAAATACCACAGCTGCAGAAATGACGATGATAGCTCAAAGAATGACGATTCTTTCTAGAAGTTCATCGAATGGGAGCTTATCAACACCATCAAGTAGCATCTCTATAGAAGAACATTTGTAGAAGAAGATTGTATAAATATCTACACTTTTAGAATATAAATTCTGTCAAGAAGCGCATGAATATAAATACGTTTCCAAAGTGCAGCATGTGGAAATGAACAAAATGAAATATTAATGTTTTAACGCTTGGCGATTTGAAAGTTGAGAAACTAGTTTATTTCTAGAAAAGCATAAAATATTGGTCAGGAGTATGAATCAGGCAGAGATGCTACATAAAGTATCTTAAATGGTAAGCTCCACATTGAAGTACAAATCTTTTACAAATGCTAGTCGACATGAGGAAAATAGTTGAAAACTAAAACCGGGTTCGTGTAGACAGAGTGCTTAGATTAAGTGTTATGCCCGCCATTGCAAAATGAAGATTCTTTGTTACCTTAACACTATGTTTTCCTGTAGTACATTTTACTGTGTGTCTAGTGTTGATGTAACATTTAAAATGTTATCTATTTCAGAACTGCATTTCATGAACGTGATGTCCTGTCTATATTACATTTCTTTTTAATGCATATAAGTCTCAAAACTAATCTACGATCCTCTATGTTGGAAATAGATTATAAGTTAGTCGATTTTGTTTTGTATTAGAGTTTGTATGTGTTGATTCTGATGTTAACAAGTCTGAAATCGATTTATCCTCTTTATAATTATAACTGAAGTGACAACTATACATTTATTTAGACCTTCGCCGTTCACATATCTCTCTTGAAAATATGAGTTCACATAGTATACATATGTGTGCTCTTTGAGCTTATAATGCCGCCAATATTGACTGTTAATCTAGCTTCTTTGATCTTGCCTGCACCCAGCCTATTACTTATAGACATACAGGGATAGTACAAGGAGAGAAATCTAAGTTGTTTAAAAAAATGAATTTAAATTTTGCAGAGAGCATAGTTTCCAACTGAAATAGGTTCTCCAATGTAGGATATAAGAATAAGCTACGGTTTGCAGGAACGAAGACTGGTTATATTACGTAAAACTAAATATAATTATGTAGCAACTCAGCTATGAAGAATAGAATGCAATATTTTTTCAAAGAGAAAACGTGGAACAACAAAAGACTTTAGACCAGATTTTGTAATATAAAATAACTTCAAGCAGCGATTGACAAAACTTTAGTGCCCAGTAAAATCCATCACAGCCAACGAGGTGTAACTTTCAAAGACGAAATTAACATGGATATATATCCCTAGCGTTCCACCTAAAAAAGAACCGTACAGACTTTGACTCAGTGTATATCCTGAAAAACCAGGCAAACACCTACAGAACTGCGACACTCAACTCAAACAACTATTAGAGAAAACACAATGCCATCAACAAAACGAACCAGTTTGAACACAGCAAATCTTAGTAGACTGTCCACCAAATAAACCACACAACTACAAGACATAGAACCTGTCAACGTGAAACATTAATGCTGAACACTCCAAAGAATAATTTTTCATGAACAAGACTCAATGTTTGTAAAGTGTCAGAAGTGTAGTTCATTCCTGTCGCTTCTCCGTCGATCTGCAGGCTGTAGGAAATCCCTTTCCTAGTTGTGTATTCTGTCGGTCAGTTAGACACGATACATACTTCTTTACATTCCATAGATTATATGTAATATGGGATAGCAAAGAAGTATGTTCCGTGCACTAACGATCATCCTTCCAGAAAGAATCCCTCTCGGAACTGATTTCTGGGCTGGTGTCCAGGGTAGTCTCGAACTTCCCTTCCTGTGGAGTTTCCAGTAACCTTGTGGCCTACGAACACAGAAGTCCGTTGCAGAGAAAAGTTGTGAAATCTATGGAGTGAAACCTGTGCAGGATTGGATGAAGATTCGCCAACAGCTACGCGATGTGCCGTCTGCAGAATCCTTCCTTAGCGTTTGTTCCTAATTACTAGAAGCTGTGGATGTCTTAAAAAGAAGAAACACCTTTACACAAAAGTTACCATGAAGAAAAAAAATGCTATGAATTCGGTGTTACCATAGTCCGGGTGCATATGAGTCCTTGTAGGCTAGTGAACTAGCCTGGAAAATATGCAACAGGAGGATCAGCAGGCTCTGGAAGCCAGGCTAAGAAAAGAAAGAACAGAAAACCGACCTACGTTAATACCAGCCGACAGTCAGCGTGTTTCAAGAAGTCCGAGCCGCTTCGGATAGTTTTACCAATTTCAGTCTGCAGACTTTGGCGTGCTCACCGGGGGCTCTTGGGCCCTTCCACCAATCGGGGGCCAGGTAGAGGAACACCTTGGACCAATCCGAGACTGGCACGGAATCTTTTAGCTCCAGGCATGCTCTTTCGGGGCGGCCCGAACTTCTGGGGGAAAAGGTAGGGAATGGGGTTGGATGAAGATGGGTGCTGGCTCGACACGTGGCCACGCTGCCGTCTACCAAGTACATGCATCCTGCGTTCTGGAATCTTAGCTTTATATATAGACTGCACGAACATAGGTTGAGGGAGGGTTCACCCTTACCCCTAGCTTACTTTCCCGCCTACTGCTCTCTCTCTCTCTCTCTCTCTCTCTCTCTCTCTCTCTCTCTCTCTCTCTCTCTCTCTCTCTCTCTCTCTCTCTCTCTCCCACTCTCCCTCTTTCATCCGCACATCTGTCTTTCTCACTTTGTTTATGTACATGCATTCTTATACCCACTTTCCTGCCTACAATATGTCTTCTGAAGAAGTATATATAACTTTATAAAATACAAAGTATATCTGTAGTTATACATTTGATACAGATGTGCCGAAGTCCTGAACACCGTTGTTGAAACTGTGCCCCTAGAGTTATTCATATGTTGCTTTGAAGAAGACTTGTAAAAATTAACTATCGTTATGAACATGATCACTTTTTTTTAAAGTGCCCCAATATTATGAAGTATGTATATTTCTGGTGCAAGGACTTCTACGGGTTGAGCAATTTGTTTGTGAGTCCATTCTTTAACACGTTTTAGTCGAACTGTTGTTTCTTGTATCCTCCTTTAATACAGACAACTGTTTACTTGGAGTAATCGAAGCATCTAAGTGAACGTCAGTTCCATAGGTGTAGCTTTGAGAATCAGAGCATATTTACATTATGACTCATGTGTAGTCAAGAAGTAAACATTTGTGTCCTGTATACTCTACATAGATCCAATCTAAAACACACTGGCGCAGAACTGTGGGGCATAATTTATTAATATTTAATATGCACATTGTGTAAGGAACCACAGTTGGGTACCATGAGGTGGCTGAAATAAGTCTGTTCATGCTCTGTAAGACGCTCACTACCATCATGATTACCAAACACCAAAGGGGAAACCAGCAGTGAATATGATGAAATGTATGCATGATTTCTATGTTTATTTGATATATAACTCCCCAGTATGCACTCGACGAGATTCAGCGAAATATGCCGGGCGATAAATCGTGCAAAATATTGTTTGTGGCTTCTGTGATTAAATTCCCCAAGGGAATACATTGTTTTGAGTTTCTACGTGTATTGATGCTTTGTTTAGTTGGTGGGAATTCCCTCATAAATTAACCCAACGTAGCTTTTACTTGTCTTTATTTTGAGACTGGTTAGAAACAAAGTGTGATCAACTAGACACTTATCGTTACTATGAAATGAAAAGTTAATGCGGTGAGAAAGGGAACTGGTAACTAAACCCTATACAGCTGTGAGCTAGTATATGTGAATGCTTCAGTGCATCACATTCTCATATCTACTTTAGCTTGACTCCATCCATTATTTAATATATTTTAGGAGATACCTTTGCCTTTGATATAAAAAGGTGGAGGATTCAACCGTTAGAAATAGAACTATTTTTGTCTTTGATCTAAAAAGCAAGGAACGAACAAACGAACGAACAAACTTTATTTTAAAAGGGTTAAGGAGTAGGGGAGGGGAGGGTGCATTTGCGGTTACAAAATATAATAAACATTAAGATTCTTTAAATAAAGAATGGAACTAACGCGTGAACTCTGAACCCGCGTTGCCAAGCTTAAATCTTCCCCTGCTGTTATCACTAGGCAGGTTCCATTTCCTGCCAGGAACTGAAGAAAAAGGGGTGCCAGCCCCAGTCTGGACTTAACATTCTGCTTAATAAAAAACATCTTCAGCTTTTAGTAACGCCACTGATATAATAAAACAGGACTATTTTTACACTCGCCATCTTATTCCTAGTTTTCCCGAGTACCGTTTCTCCCCTTCCTCTCTCCCTGGCTAACTTTAGCTTGCAAGGAACTTGGAAACAGAGAAACTCGGAATGAATATGGCGGCCATTTTCCCCCCTCGGAATGTTAATGATAATTAGCAGGCGAGTCGCAGGCACTACAAACCTTAATGGTAATTAGTAATCTCAGGCACTAGTCTCTTCCTTCTTCTTCCCTGTCTTCCGTTGTGTTTCCGAAGGAATCTGCAATTTATAACACAGAAACACCCCAACATCGCTCCGTCCCTTAATGGCCTAAATAGAAGACATTGATCGTTCGCCGGGGTACACTTGTTTCTCTATGTAGGTGCTAGCGTTTGTTTGATGGGTACAGGTTCAATTCCCCGATCCTCACAGCTTTCAGTTTTTCTGTTGTCGGTTATGTTATTCAGATTTTTTCTTCATCTTCCCTGTGTGTTCTATGAGGAACCATACATACGTGTAAATTTATTTCTCTATTGATTGGTCCTTCAAAGCAAGCGTTAGTTTCTGAGATCTGCATTGAAACATACAATTTTTTGATTAGTTACTTAATATAGTGTCTGTGCAGAATTGGTAGTGTTTTGATTACATAATTGATAAAGACACCCAAGTGTTTGGTATATGGGGAGTTGAGTTGACCACACATGAACTTGATGAAGTCAGCTTAAGTCAAGTAAAAAGTGAAAGACATTTTTACATGTAAAGTGCATTGGAAATATGGAGCTCTGCCCATATTTCTTAATATGTAGTAATGTAGTCAGGATTGCACCGGTCGCCTCTACTTCTTAAGAAATTAGCTGGTAGTAAACTATCACTGACACTAATTTAAGAATTCCTGTCTGCTAAATCTGTCCTAGACAACTGACATTGTCTCATGCTTTCGTAGTCATACTCTCTCTCTCTCTCTCTCTCTCTCTCTCTCTCTCTCTCTCTCTCTCTCTCTCTCTCTCTCTCTCTCTCTCTCTCTCTCTCTCTCTCCACCCACCATAACAGTGAGTAGTAGGGGCTACTTCCCAGGCTTAATAACTAGGCCAAACACAAAGTGTAGGTCTTACACCTAGTCACCCCATCAGCTCATTATCTCAAGCTACTGTTCTTACGTTCCTCTCTGCACCTTGACGTCCATGAACAGCTGTTGCGGCGTCAGGCGTGCCATCGTAAGAGCCCAGGATAGAATTAGCTGTGAGTAATCCCAGATGGTTCTCCTTGGGCGGTCGGACTTCCCCTGGATCTCCCGATAAGGTTAGGGCATCAGTTGGACGGTCCCTGATAAATGAAATACGAAAACACAGGAGACTTAATTTGGGTAAGAATTCAATGTTAAATTATTCTTAGCAACCAGTTACCACATGCTGGTCAGACACTTTCAGTGTGACCAGACATTCCGTGTCCGTGTGAAAATAATTATGTGTATACAGCCATTCATGAATGGTTATATGTTTGCTGTAGAATTATGCCAGGGTATGTGTGTGTGTGTGTGTGTGTGTGTGTGTGTGTGTGTGTGCGTGCGCGCGCGCGTTCACTGGCTTTCAACTCAAGCTTAGTCCATACACGTGCTACTACTTCTAGTGCACTGGACCGAGTTATGCGTGTGGATTAGCTTTCCCTATTTACAGTGTCCCTCGCCATCAGGCGAACCCACTCCGGCTTCAGAGGTACTTGTAATTTACGTCGCCAAGTCAAGGACGAGAAGTCAACATTTTAGTCCTAACCGACCAATGTAGTGGTTGAACCCACTACCCCAGCATCAGACCACCGGATGATTGAGAACAAGCGCTCTTCTCCATTCGTCCTTGCTGGTCTCCATGCCATGAAGTGAAGAATGAGTCTGGTTGTAGACTCACTCTGGGCTTTGGGTTGGAAGTCAGTTGATAATGAGCAAACCTTCTGGCCTAGAGAGACAACAGTGGAAGATAAACTCTATGGACCGCTCAGTGAACTAAAAAAAAGACAGGTTCATACAAGAGACAACATTGCAGTTATAGACATATTTCAAGCAAACGAAAGAAGAAGAAGAAGAAGAAGAAGAAGAAGAAGAAGAAGAAGAAGAAGAAGAAGAAGAAGTTGATAATGAAATAGCTAAAACATTACCGAGATCACATGATCAAACGGGGCATCAGTTTAGCCATGTCATTAGTGCTGCGCTAATTCATGACCGGGTCACATACTAGGATCCATCTTTACAGATGTGAAGTGGGGGGACGGGCTTTCACGCTCCACTGGTTTCTGAGCTTGGGGAGTGGGAAGAAATGTCTACAGCACTATCCCTGCGAAGATGATTATTCGGGCCTGTGTTGTGAGGAAAGTCTTCACACTACTTCATTAAGTTAGATGTCAGCACTTTTCAGGGCTGAAACGACCTTACAGTCAAGGCATCGAATTTAACCTTCAGTCTTTCCGGGGATACACCAGCCATCCAGCCAGTCAGCAAACCAATCAGCAAACCAACCAACCAACCAACCAATCTACTTACAAACCAACCATCCAATTGGGTCGGTTCCAATAATAGTTTATAAAGGTTAACTCGTTATGTTGTTTGTCCATCAAGAATGAGGATGGCCATTCATTTCATCCAAGGTTATACTGGTTATACACCAAACAACTGTCCACACATTGACCAGTGGCTACAACCAAACAACTGTACTGTTGTTGGGTAACTTGATACCCGAATGACCATGAGTTCGCTTTCTGCTTCAGAAACCACACGATGTCGTATTTATGGAAAACCTGAAGTGTTTTACTCATGTTTGGAGTAACTCATCCACAGATGGAACATTCATAGGCATATTATGAGTTAGTAATGTGGGTCTTATCTGCATTTACACAGCCTCTGGGGTCGATGCTTATATAAGCCGTAAGGTAATCATTGGGAGTGTGAAATGCACAAGCATTTGCCTATATTAGGTAACGGAAATATACGGCAAGTTAACATTAGTTAAAAACAATAATTAATAATGGTGATATTAATAAGTGTTGGTTATTCATGAACATATAGGCGTATCTTCTTCTGATAAATAGATGGATGGTTGAATGGATAGGTAGTCGGAAGGAAGGATGAGTGAGTATGTATGCAGAGAGAGAGAGAGAGAGAGAGAGAGAGAGAGAGAGAGAGAGAGAGAGAGAGAGAGAGGTAGGTGTGTGTGTGTGGTGTATGTGTACTTGTGTAAATATCCCTGGGCTCCAGTATTCCCCTGTCATAAGTTTTATTTTGCTTCTTTCAGAGTTATCAGTTAATTGTATTCTATCCCTTTGCTCCCCCAGGGTTCGGACCCTGGTTACGCCACTGCCTCTTATATTTACATCTGTCCTTCTAATTCTGCTGTCTGCTGTGCCAGTGCCTTTCAGTGCCAATTATCAACTCCATTCTATTTGGATTCCAAGTTCCCGCCGTATACTTCAGGTGAACACCAGGTATGTTCATATGTGCACAATCTATCCACCAGTCAAACCGTCGCCAATAAGGGGTTCTTGACAAAGAATAAACGTAGGCATAAATAGGGTAGGTCCAGACTGGCATGAAGGATACAGTGCACTTCCTCTTCACTCATCAACGGGTGATTGTAACCTAATTACGCCGTGTGTGTGTGTGTGTGTGTGTGTGTGTGTGTGTAACGATTTTGGCAGTCCGTTTTAAAGAACGCTACATCATTACACGTCACATTCATTCGTCAAATTATCTCTTTCTTCATTTAATTTATCATCATCATCATCATCATCATCATCATCATCATCATCATCATCATCAAATACCTTACCAAGTGGCCTGGCAATCATACTTCTTCAGATCACGATATCGAACATATTGCTAAGTCATTCCTTAATTCACGTATTTGTTCACTTGTTAATTCACCTGGTCATTCACTGCTCTCTCTCTCTCTCCTCTCTCTCTCTCTCTCCCCTCTCTCTCTCTCTCCCCACGCACACACACACACAATTTCTTTCTAGCTTATCTTCCTTGCCTTGTATTCTTTCTTTCATCTCCTCCTGTCTTTCTCTCCTCCCCCTCTCCCTTCCCCACTCGGTTCTTGTGTGGAACATAGCACCACACAATGAAACAAAACCACACATATCTTTCCCTACGATTCCTGGACTTTCTTTGAAGGAGAGCGTCAGTCATCTTCCCAATGACAGAAGAAGAAAAAGAACATTACTAGCTAATCTTCCCTTCCTGTTACAAATCCTTTTCAAGAAATTCGATATCAGGCATGTTTTCCGCCCCGTTACTCCATGCTCACCAAGCTTTGTGCTCCCCGTGCGTGTTCTGTGCTCCTCGTGCGTGTTCTGTGATAATCCCGTACTTCTAGGCAGCTTGTCTAGTTACTATTGATGTTGTTTTTGTTTCCTCTGCTCGCACATGCCGTTCCGTTCAAAGGAGTTGGTCCCACCTAGCGGCTCATCGAATGAATGACCAGTTTGTTTCGTGTTTCTTCAAAGACGCCCGTGCATTTAGTTAGCTCATTTTCTGCCGACCACTGTATCTAATGTGTGTTACTTACTCCCGTACACTATTGATGTTTTATTAACTCTTTCTGTCATGATCAAGTATTAAATTATTGCACTTCTTGCGTGGCCGAGAGGTTAACATACCTGCCGTGTATATTACACGACTTGTGTTCTACTCCTCCATAAGCCATTTATTTCTTTCTTTTCTTATTGTTGTTCTTCTTCTCAGGTGTTCTTTAGCCGTTGACTGAGACATCCTCTAGCTGGCACTAGACTTCTCTGTGTCTAGTATAATAGCTACTTTCAACGATTAAGTGTCATGGGATGATTAATCGTCTCAAGTTACTTCCCGTATCCGCCATGGGCTTATATATCGCCAAAATGTTGTCTTTGCATTATAATGCAACATTTCTGATACCATATTAACAACTGTATATTTTCAGTCATTCATGTTTGTTTGGTCCAATCCTACTTTTTTCTTTGGCACAGAATCAGAACGGTTCAGTAGTAAACATTATAATAGCGTGTCCATTGACGCAAGCCACGTCGAACAGCGGCCATGTCCCAGCTTTACTGTACACGGAGCTAATGGATCCAGTTCTATGTCGCCTATGCCTGTGTTTTGTTCTGTTACAGACGATCTCGACATCTGCTTTCATCCTTTTCCTTTCATCGTCTGTCTGTTCATACACTTACACACACACACAAATATCCGCGCTCGCGCGCGCGCACACACACACCTCGTCTCTATTGTTTTGTGAATCGAATTATTCTGCTATATTTACGTCACTATCTCACTTCACGCTGCACACAAGTTAATTCTGTCAGTCTCACTTTCCCCTCTTCCTTTCTGCTCCCTCTCTACTAACCTATTCTTCACTCAGCATCCTCTTCTATTACTGCTGCAACACATCAATGAACCCCCACTACTCCCAACCAAAACCGCGGCTCAGGCGTCTTCCGAATCCAATCTAGCTAATGGAGACCGTGGAATCCCGGGCTGTTATCTTAGCGACCTGGCTAGATCCATTCACAGAGAGCTCCTATTTCTGGCCTAACAAAGCCAGGACATCCAGGAATCACTTGTGTTTTCTGCCAGCCATGTCACGGCCATGCAACTCGTTCAGCACACATCTATTACTCGGTGCTTCGTTCGTTCTATCAACGCCAACATGCGACTGCTTTTCTTA
The DNA here is from genome assembly GCA_014155875.1 of Cepaea nemoralis. NCBI lineage: Eukaryota > Metazoa > Mollusca > Gastropoda > Stylommatophora > Helicidae > Cepaea > Cepaea nemoralis. Next base: position 53,227 of record JACEFZ010002323.1, read on the forward strand.
AATCATCATCGTCATTTGAATAGTATATCCGGCGAGTGGTGTTGAAGGCGTCTGATCATGTAATTATGCAGTCTCCAGTTCTTAACACTTCTGTGCATCTTAGTGCTGTTCGACTCCCGCCTTTTCTTCCATCAACTATACCTTCATTACTGTTTCTGTCTAAGCCAGTGTTTCCCAACGTGGGGCCCACGCCCCACAGGGGGGGGGGGGGGGGGGGGGCAATTCGACTGTTAAAGGGGGGGGGGGGGCAATTCGAAAATGGAAGAAATCGGCTGAATATAACAAAACGGGGAGACTTGAGACTGAAGTTAACTAAATTGGAACCTGACATAAGATCTCTTTGCAGCAAGCATCAAGCGCAAGGATCTCACTAAATTTAAATAATAAATAATTACTAATAATTAAAATAATATAGAAAAATCTTTCATTAAAATTATTTTGTACTTGAATTTCAGTTCTCCATTATATGTTTTGAAAATTTACTTACTGTGTTTGCTCAATAATTACCTAGTGATTTCTTCCTAAAACCTATCATTCAAGTTTCTTTAGTGAACATTTCAATTTTTGAATATTAAAAATAATGTATATGTTGAGGGGGGGGGGGCGTGGGGCGGGGGAGGGGGCAATATGAATTTTAGAAAGGCTTAAGTGGGGCATGGCACAAAAAAGGTTGGGAAACACTGGTCTAAGCCATTGGGATCTTTAACGTGGCCACAGTTTGTCAGTTCCCGAGACATAATAATATTCATGAGCCAGGTTTCTTCCGTGTTCAAATCCGGTAAAATAACAGTAATTTTCTTCTCTTTAGTCGGTGATTTTCTAAACCTTTTCTTGAACATTTAAGTTCAAAAGGCCAGATTGTCTCCTTTAGTGGTCGCTAATGGTCTATGATTCGCACTCATATAGTGGGAAAAATGCATGTTCTTAAACATTTAACTGTAATTTGTTATCCAATATATTTTCCCCCAAAAAAAAAAATGTTCATTTGGTGTGTTTTCTGCCCGACTGACTGTGTACCTTGTGATAACACATCTAAAAAGATTCGAAGTTCTTGTCACGACTCCATATTTCCGAGCAGTATAGTGCTACGGACCAAACATGCTTAGGGGTTGGTTATTCTGTTTCGCATCAGAAATATTGATATTATGTGGATGTCCCACGGTTTCGTGAATAAAACACAATATGTAAAGACAGTAATTCTCCGCACTATTGAACTTACCCAGCAATATACGAACAGAGATATGTGCTTGCTGGCAAACATGTCGGTGAAACTAAGTGTTCTGGTACACATTGTGGCAACGCATGAAATTACTTAATACAGATTCCTGTATAATCACATAGTGATATAATTATGTTATATCGTTGGTTAGACATTTACGTTATGTTAATGTAAGCTATTTAGTTTTCCCGCATATGTGTAACGTTTGTCATTGTAAACTATTTGGTTTTCCCGCATATGTAAGGTTTGTCGCTGACTGTAACCCATGCGGTTTGTAATAAGAATGTAATATAAATAAAATTTATAATAGGATACAGTACACTGCAATATAATATAATATAATATAATATAGTATAGTATATATAATATAATATAATATAATATAATATAATATAATATAATATTGAAAGGAAATGAGTAGAACACTTAGAATCAAGCAAATGAAACTATGGAGGGAAAAAATATTCTAAAATAATTGAACCAGATGAATACAATATTTGAGGGCTATAATTGCAACAAGTAGATAATAATATGTATAAAATGCTTCGACGAATATATTTATAGAGTATGAGCGCCATAACCATGTCCAAGAAAAGCTGTAAATATGCTTTGAGCAGAAAGAAAGACATATTCACCAAGAGCTCAATATTGAGCAAGATTAGTTACTAACGACACGTACAGTTGGGGACAATGAAATATTTTGGGCATGTACACAGGTAGGACTGTTGGAAAAGATGATAATGGAGGGAGGTTATCGAGGAAGTGGCGAAGAGGAGATCCACTGCGTAGATGGATTCAAGATGCGAGGGGTAATTTACACGTGACAATAACAGAGGCGGGATATCTGGTTTATGATCGAGAGGAATGTTGTGGAGCACGGGATGATGTCCTGCATAGGTCAAGCCACTGGATGATAGTGATATTGGATCCCGAGATGTCTTAATAGCAATTGAACTAGCTTGATTTATTCATATTAAAAAATACGAAGCCAATTCTCGGTGATTTCTTATTCTTAAGCTGTATACATATAAATAGTATAGAGTTAGACTATCTCTGGAATGCCACACCTTGCATATTGTCCTGAATCAAGAAACTTGCTACGGGTCAATGATGTGACAGGGTCGTCATGTTGTAGGCCTGGCTGCATAGAGTAATAGTTGGCCAGTTTTGCTCTCATTTAGCCAGACGACAAACGCGGACCTCAATTTCTCACCCGGCCGAGCGCATGACATTATCATCGTAACTTCCTATTAACTACGCTAACGCTATCTTGTAGATTATCATGAACTCATTTATACTGTTATTACATGTAGTAACACCGCCCTTGCTAATAACTCTCTTTCTCTCTGATCTCGGAGCCATGACAAACACTTAGTTTTACCACTCGCCTTCTCGGACGGAATCAGACGCCAGAGATCACCTGACTGCTTCGTGTAGGTACAAAACGCCAGCTCACTAACGATTGTATGATCAGAACATTATTGATTGGGCGTTAACTGCTTTGACATACTACCTCGGTGTGTTTCTCCTGCTTGGGGGGAAATGATTGCAAGTTTCACCTTACAGTCCAGCAGATTCCGTTACCAAATATAATCAGCGGATTTCCGAGCCAGGTCGCGAAACCAGAACAACAAATGGCATTTTCAGCTCCAAGTTTAATGGATTTGTTAATTAGTAGGTATTGATTGATCTGCTATGAGATGGGGGTCGAAATCAACAGGACACGGTTGGGGGACGAAGTAAACAGTAAGGGCATTTGAAGGCTATGCGTGTTGTGATTTGACCACTGTCTACACAAGGCATCGTTTTACTGAAACTTCCCCGTGTCTTCCGTATGAGGTGTATTAGAGGAAGTGCTCGATCTTAAACTTCCAGTGCACTGATGGCAGGAGAGAACGTTCAACCCCTACACTGCCTTTAAGTTGGACTGAAACACTGAATTCTCGTCCCAACAGCAATGGTAAACTGCTGAACGAAAAATTGCCCAGGAAATCAACCCGAAGTTGATCGGAGCGTCATGCAAAAGACAAAGCTAGCATTACCACTAGTGCTGACTATCTGGAACCATGGTACGGTTGAGTAAACATATGGGGCAGGACGGAACCCATTCCATTGATTCTACCATTAACCCTACCCCGTTCAGCCGCAGAAGAGAAGTTATATTAGGGTCCATCCCTCTCTCACATTAACAATCATGTAACTGAGTCAGCCACAAATAGGATATTATTATAATTTGAAGGTGATTGTTGTTAAAAGAGGGTAATGACAGACTTGAACGTCACCGAATTTATAACACCACAGTCTTCGGCACACGATGACATAGTTTGATGGTGGCTTTCTCAAGTTTACTATTGTCTGGTCTGCATCTACCTTTCTCAAGTTTACTATTGTCTAGTCTGTATCTACCTTTCTCTGCAGCCTTTCCATCTGCCGGTGAAAGGTACCACTGCCTATACATGTCTGTTTTGTAGTATTTAATGGGAGAATAAGTCACGCGAGTCTACAGTTGGCATATGAACCAACTCACTTAATATGGCTTGTTGTTCTTTTGCCATGTAGGTCCGAGAAATAGGACTTTCCCTGTTTTTCTCCGCGTGTGCCATATACATCTCCAACGTCTGTTCCTTACCTCTAAATTCGCTGTAATGTGTTTAGTTCTGTCCGTGAGCTCTACATTAGGTGATTTTGTTTTACCACTTGAATTTTTCTATCCTACCCAGGCACTAATTATTGAATGGTTTTAGTCGTTGTTCATCTTTAGAATCCACACAGCAGTATTGATTTAACGTTAGAGTAATATAGTTTAGTACTACCTTTATTATCTTTTGTTCTCTCTCTCTCTCTCTCTCTCTCTCTCTCTCTCTCTCTCTCTCTCTCTCTCTCACCCCCCCCCCCCCTTCCCCAATTTCTTCACGGTTCTTTCAGCTCCAGTCAACAAAATAGATGTATTTATCTTGTTCCTGTAATGGCCCCAGGGGTTCCCTATCGTGTTTCAGAGTCCAGAAACCGTCGTTGAAACGGTTTGGATGTGGTGAAGGTAATCGCTTACAGGTGTGAAGTAAATTACTTGACCAGGGCAGGACATTATGAGGGTAAATGACCAGCTCCCTTCCTCTCCATTTTTCTTCAAGGATACATCTCGGACACACACTTTGGGAGACTTGGTCAGCTCCAGGACACTTTGAAATACATAAAACAGTTTGAAATAAATATCTACTGGCTAATGAGGGAAAAAAAAATACTGACCTACAACAAAATGGGAAAACAGAAGAAAACTGGCTAATAAACAATTTTTTGACTCGCAAACTGACATACTGTGGATAGTAGGGAGAGTATTCATGAAAGAAATGGTTACTGGAAGATGACGGAGGGGCATGACGAGACACAGGGCGTAGGAGGAATCTCCATCGTTAGTTACAGAACTACTTCTATGCTAGGTCACGGACATATTTATGAGATATAGTAACTGCTTCACTTCCTCACTGACCTTTTCCAGGGAAATTTTTTTTTTATTTTGCAAGTCTTTTAGGACCCTGGAATCCAATGTCATCTAACAAAAATATCCTCGGGAATTGAACTCTGATTCCCGTGCCCATAGCTAGTAAACTATCGACTGCGACTTATTGCTTATTATTATTATACGTAAAGTGTAAATTCATCAAACACATGCAGCAATATCGCGAGATGACATTTACCATTTTGCTGCTGGCTCCAGTACACGCTTCATCTCCTGTGCTAATTGTGTTTTCTCTACACGCCGCTGTGTGTCCAGTCCATTGTGTGGTAACCCATTGTGTGCTAATGTGTTTGTACCACCGTGCGCCAGTGTGTGTTTAGTGACGGAAGTGTACGAGCACTTACACTCAAGTGTGCCTGTTGTCCTACTGCGCTGGTGTTAGTGTTGTCGCTTTGAGGAATGTTTATGTGGATCTGCTCTCTGTCTGTGTTGGTTATTACGAGGACTTTGTGTGCCCTAGTACCGTGCAGTTAGTTATAATGCATTCACTAATTGGTGTCTGCGTAAAATGGAAGGAATAAAATAGTATAACAGAATCATCCATGTGGAGCTCACGGAGAGGAACTAGACATATACCAGTGAATCAAGTGGTGAAAAAAAAAAGGCCCTGGATACGGCATACATTGAGAAAACCTGAGAAAATTATAACTAGAAAGACCTTTATGTGGAATCCACAGGAAAAAAAAAACGGAGGGAAACCCAACAACAAATGGAGAAGAGAAGTAGAAACAAACACGAATAACATGGTAAAGACATGGGCAGAGCTGCATGGGATAGTTAAGAAAAGAGGACTTGGAGTGTAATGGTTAAGGGCCTATGCAACAATGGGGGATAAAGGGTAAGAGAAAGAGAAGTTATAATGCAACATTGAATTACACGACAAGACATAGTCAACCCACACAGAACTGATGTACCGCCAGTCTCTACACCATGAGGGGGATACTGGGGAGGGGATCTGAGCACTTATGGACTAATAGTTCGATTTGAAATGAGGATGATGATCTGTCAGTTATCAAAATAACTGAGGAATTATATCATATGCGGAGATGAATGGAGGATGGATAGACATAAAGATAGATGGAAGGATAGAAACATAGACTGATATAAAATGAGGCGAATGTTGGGTCGGGATACGTGAAGAGAGCAAGATAGGGAGAGAGAGAAAGAGAGAGAGAGAGAGAGAGAGAGAGGGGGGGGGGGGGGTTGGGAAAACGAAACACTACTTTACAATGAACAATGCAGTAATCCAGAGGTATCCCCAAAGACTGATTTCGTGTTAATGATTCAGATAGCGTTCAGTTACAACTTTCTATTAGCCCTACTAATATACTTGATAATAAGATAGAGAGAAGGAGAGAGAAAGCCTGGACCAGATCTTCTCTAGGAAACAAGATATAGAATTATCCAGAATAATACACTCGTTTAAAAAAAAAAAAACGGTATATCCCCAAAGACGCATTTGGCAGGTATACATGGCAACCGCTTGCACAACTCGTTGGAGACCCACTACTAGCATTGTCGAACTATTCAATGGGAATAACAATAGCAACAAAAGAAATGTGTTTCATGCAGCGAGATCCCAATCATATAGTCCTCATCATTATAGCATTAAAGCAGAACGACTTTGTTTCCCCGTGAATAGGCTGGAATAAACGAGCACCGCGTGGAATAATCCATACCCACAAAAGCCACGTGGTTATGGTTTGCTTTTTATTCCATTCTTCTTCATCTTCAGAAATAGAATAGCCCATAACCCACCTTTAGGGGTCTGTATTCATGCGGAAAACGGGTATTTGTATATGCTTTCGTAAAAAAAAAAAAAAAAGGCATCATTACATAGCGGGCTCAAGGGACTCAAAGTCGCGCAGCCCTGAAATTAATGAGGGGAAAACAACAATTCAAACAAGAGCTCGTTTCCTGCCACATTTTGTATTGGTGTAAAGCCTGGCCTGTGGTAGAAACGGGAATGCATTGCAGTGCTCGCCTAATCAGCTTTCCAAAGTACTGTTTTGTATTTGTGCTGTCACGGCTTTAAGCGATTTGTATGCTCTTGTTTATGTTGATAGTTCAATCCATTCAAAACTTGCTGCCAGGATACGAGGGGATTGGTGGGTTTGGTGCACAGTTGTAGAGTTTTACCAATGTCAACGCGCCAATGTCAGCCATGTGTTAATTTGCGAAGATTGCTAGTGAAATCCAGTACAAACACAACACTCGGATTCTACAGATAATAGATCCTAGCAAAGTCGGTTGCCGAAATCCGTCAAATCGCGCGATTTCTTTCCTATCGCCTTCTTTGCGTGCAAATTAATAAGGATAAATTAGCTTAATTTGTATCATACATAACAGCAGGTTAAATGGTTTGGCCACATAACTAGATTACCAACTAACAGTAAACCTTAACAAGCAATGATGTACAGACCATACGGAAGCAGACGAAGAGGCCGGCCACAGTAAACGAAGGATAGAGGGAATTATAGTGACCATGGGAACCTCGACATATGAAGCCCATACACGGACACCCTCCCTGCTGTTTATGCTTCAGCTCGACACCACAAGGTACAAGAGGAACCTGATGAGATGAATAAAAGAACCAATATATAGGATAATCATAAAGCCAGTTATATTGCGCCGTTTTCTCAAGCCAGTTTTTACATCATATACCTACAGATCAGATTTCTTCTTCTTCTTCTGCGTTCATCGGAGTTTTTTTTTTCCCGGATGTGATTGCGTTGTGCCTGTTACAGCAGAGCTGCGTTCTTGCGCCGTTAGGCCGACACATCCGACTTCTGCGGGCATTTGGTGACCGGGTTAACCTTCCCGGGGAGATAAGATTTTATATCAACAATACGATCTTTATCAGACACAGGAAGATTCTAATATCCTATGGGAAATGATTTGAATGGGCATTTCTGTCAGGTCTGGCTTCCCTAGCCTTTCACATTGCTCACAGTCTGCTTGGAATGCAGGTTGTTGTATCTGTCTTTGTCGTCGGGGGACACGGACATTAGTTAAGCCGGCATAGCGCTAGGGAGTCCCTGGACATGCAAGCCCCTCTCCATCTCTTGGAGGTTGAGGCAGAAGAGATACAAAATATGAAGCAATATGTACCAAATGAATCTATATGTCAATAGCGGGAGACAATGGTAGACGCACACCGTTACAAATACAGAAACGTGAAATAAGAGGGGGGATGGGCAGACTGAATGCACAATAAGATCTGGAATTACTAGTGAAAATAAACAACAGTAGTGACGCTCGAAATTAATCAACAACAACAATAATAATAATAATATAATAATAATAATAATAATAATAATAATAATAATAAAAGAATCGTATATAAGAAATAAGTCATGGATACCAGATGTTAAGATACAGCTCTGTTCCCATGCATACCATAGCCATAAGCTTAATAATAAACCCACAAAACACAGAGCAGCTCTCATTGAAGACAAATGGATATATATATATATATATATATATATATATATATATATATATATATATATATATATATATATATATATATATATATATATGAGAACAGTGTAGACAATAGAAACATATTGAAATTACAGGCACGTCCGTTTCACACCCCAAAAAAAGTCAGCATCTGTGGAAATGTGAACTTATTACTGGGAAGAGTTCAAAGGGTTTCATGTGCGATGATGTCCTACAGATTTCCCCTGTGCATGCTGTTCAAAGAAATGCGTCTTCTCGCTAAAGATCGTTCCTTCAGTGTCAGCTGTCAGAACGGAAGTTATTAGTACTCACAAGATGATTATTAAAGGGCGACAATTAGAACATAATTATCACACAGAAATCAATCATTCAAGGGGAGACAATTTGATAAGTGACATTACGGGGATAACTGGAGAGTATGCAAATCAGGAAAGAACTGAGCTCCACACCTTGGAGCTTTTGGGTATATGGTCAAGCCCCTATGTTATTCGACGCTCGATGGTCAGTATGACACCGGGCCAGCTCTTACTCCCCAGAACACTTCATGGTTTCCAGTTTAGGCTGGGCCTATAGTAGGTCACTGTGAAAAAAAATCAGCTATCGAATGCAGGATTCGAACCTATGACCATCATACCGACAGACAATCGTGTAGCCATTATTCTACCCCCGCTGCCACTTGCACCTCATGCTATAACATAATAGATGTGACGCCTGCAAAGGCATTATCAAGTGAGGTTACTATCTCCACCTCATCGTGGACAGGACCGGTCCCTAGAAGTGTGTGCTGTCAGGGCAGTATGTCCTCAACTGATAATTGAACCCCAACCGTTAAAGTAGTACACTATGCCACCGAGGATTCGTAATGTGTGAGTCAAGTTGTGAAAGACGCGCTAGCAGGAACAGATTCCTATGTATAGATCGCTCGATATGCAGCCCTAACATATAACTGTTGGTTTGGAGAATTGTCGTCTATCTGGCTTTATTAACTCTTTGAATCCAATACAGTGGAGGTCAGCATGGCTGAATGGATAAGAAAGTCCGCTATTACACTTCTAGTGCCGAGGTAGTGGGTTCAACTCCTATATCTTTCAGTTGGACTGAAATGTTGACTTCGTGTCCTTGACTTGACCAAGTAAATTACAAGTGCATCAGAAAGCTGGAGTTGGCTCGCATGATGGCAGAGACACTGCTAATAGGGAAGCTAAACCACACGCAAAATCAGTCCAGTGCACTAGAAGTAACTCAAAGTGAGCGAAGGCAAGATAACAATAACTCAGAAAGAGAACTGGTTATTTGCATCAAAAGAAGGCAGTCCACATTCCTTGGGCATGTCGTGAGATGGGAAAACTAGGAGTATGTCATGTCACAACGGAAGTTGGAAGGAGGGAGAGGCAGGGAGTGGGGGGGGGGGTGGGCGCTGGACAGTTTGACGTCATCGCATGGAGGAACATCGGTATATAAATGATTGACAGTATACAAGGTTACAAGGTAGACGGCTGAAGGACAGATGTGATTACCAACGTCTTAAGCCATAGACTATAAGAAGAAGAAGTCATAGAAGCAACCACCTGCAGGTATCGCAGCAGATGTCTGGAGAGAGAGAGAGAGAGAGAGAGAGAGAGAGAGAGAGAGAGAGAGAGAGAGAGAGAGAGAGACAGAGAGAGAGAGAGAGAGACAGAGAGAGAGAGAGAGAGAGAGAAGAGAGAATGGCCACTAAGAAGATTCACTAAGCACCTTACTTTCAAAGAAGCTAACATATTGTATAAAACACCCGGAAGTGTCCACTGGGAAGCCAGATTTCTGTACTTTGTTCTGACCAAACCTGAAAGGTTAGACAATATAATAAACCATGGTTGAGATTCACAGGAAAGAGACAATCACATATCACGCGTCGCCTGGTACTGAGAGAGTTGGATGTTCATTAGCTGACGTAAATTCGCCTAACGAACCCGCATACCAAAACGGGGGACAGAACAATCGGCATTGGAATTGTTTGACATTCTGTTGACTAAAATTAGCACAGTTCGTTATCCGCGGTTTTGTCATTGCGGCGTAGGCTGACTAGCGATGACACACGCCTACTGAATATTTTGTTTCATGGCGTACAATGAAAAGTTCGTAAATTCAATTCAAAGAACATAATCTAAACATGTAAAACACACGTGTAGATAGGTATAAAATATGTTAACAGCCATAGGCCAGATCTCCACTAATTTGAAGTCTTCATGTTGCCCCCGCAGTTGTCACGTGACAAAGTTTGCAGACGAAAGGTAGACCTAAACGTGTCGTATCGTACTACACAACCTGGTTACTTAACACACGAAACAACATCCCCGCGTGAGTACGGACTTTAAAGAAAATCCTTACTTATCCATTCATGACAGAGTCGCCATTTGATGTGAATACGTGACGTCAGTAAGCCAAGGAGGCGTACGGACGAATTAACGATCGGAGGAAGAATACTGCAGCTTTTCTATGCTAAAATTGTCCTGGCGAAAAAGAGTAACAACACACCGTAATCGTTGAGATTGGCGTCACCAACGCCTATCGATACTGGAGATCTCCCTAGCTGTGGTTGTGCGGACTAAAGTCGATAGTCATGGTGCTACTAGCTGAGCCCTCCATGTGACTAAACAGAGAGGAATAAATGCGGTTCAGAAGAGGAGGAGAAGGGAAGGGAGGGGCGGAAAGGCAGAGGAGGGGAGGGAGGGAATCCAGATCTTGTTCGCTGGCCGATTAGAGGCCAGGCAGAGAGACTCGGTGGCACAATCTGTGACAATGTGACACTTTTGAGCATCGGGCGGGAACAGCGCACTGCACACTCACTCACGCGGCCCTCGAGCGACTGGCACAGCGTGGACGCGTACACGCGCGAACCAACACACAGATGACCAGGCTGATTGGGGAACACTCGGCAGCACGTCCGTGGGTGGGGTTTCACAATCATGTCTCCTTTTCCCCAACTGTCCACGGGAATACGGGTGGACTAATAACCAGACAATGGTGACTGGCGTGTTTGAGCGCGATTTTATGTTGCTGGTGTATGTCAGGGAAGTTTGGGTAAGGAGTGAGCGAGTACAGACCCCTTGACCATCAGTTGTGTTCAGGGTTAGGAGTTTGTCATCGGCATCATTGTCTTTATCGTGCTCATCGTCGTCGTGGTCATCGTCATCGTGGCCTTCGTCGTCGCCATCACCATTGTCGTCTCCGTCATATCGTCAGCATTATCATCATTAACGCCATCATCACAACATCACTAGCACCATCCTCAGCATTATCATCATCAAGGTCATCATCACAACATCAGCAGCAATATGGTCAGCATTATCATGAACGAAGGCCCCTTGACCATCGTCGTCGTCAACATCAACACCATGTTCATGATGTCATCATCGTGGTAATCACCATCATCATCATCATCATCATCATCATCATCATCATCATCATCATCATCATCATCATCATCATCATCATCATCATCTTCTTCTTCTTCTTCTTCTTCATCATCATCATCATCATCATCACCACCACCACCATCATCATCAACGGCATCATCGTCGTCATCAACTTTATATTCATGATGTCATCATCATCATCATCATCATCATCATCATCATCATCATCATCATCATCATCATCTAGTCAACGCCCTCATCATGACATCATCATCTTTACCGTCATCATCATCATCATCATCATCATCATCATCATCATCATCATCATCATCTAGTCAACGCCCTCATCATGACATCATCATCTTTACCGTCATCATCATCATCATCATCATCATCATCATCATCATCATCATCATCATCATCATCATCATCATCATCTAGCTCTCTGTCGGCAGTACTGATTGGTGTCATGTGATCTCCCTCAGCTTTTATCCAACACACAGATGACCAAGCTGATTGGGGAACACGTCCGTGGGTGGGGTTTCACAATCATGTCCCTTTGTCCCCAACTGTCCACAGGAATACGGGTGGACTAATAGCCAGACAATGGTGACTGGCGTGTTTGAGCGCGACCTCATGTCGCTGGTGTATGTCGGGGAGGTTTGGGTAAGGAGTGAGCGAGTACAGGCTCCTTGACCACCAGCTGTGTTCAGGGTTAGGATTGTGTCATCGTCGTCATCGTTGTCATTGTCTTTATTCTGGTCATCATCGTCGTTGTCATCGTCATATTCATGATGTCATCACCGTCGCCGTAATCATCACCATCGTCATCATCACCACCGTCATTATCGTCGTCATCATCATCATAACCACAATCATCATCATCATCATCATCATCATCATCATCATCATCATCATCATCATCATCATCATAACCACAATCATCATCATCATCATCATCATCATCATCATCATCATCATCATCATCATCATCATCATCATCACCACCGTCATTATCGTCGTCATCATCATCATAACCACAATCATCATCATCATCATCATCATCATCATCATCATCATCATCATAACCACAATCATCATCATCATCATCATCATCATCATCATCATCATCATCATCATCATAACCACAATCATCATCATCATCATCATCATCATCATCATCATCATCATCATCATCATCACTACCGTCATTATCGTCGTCATCATCATCATAACCATAATCATCATCATCATCATCATCATCATCATAACCATAATCATCATCATCATCATCGACATCTCCATCATCATCATTATCTTCATCGCTGTCGTCAAAATCATAGTCTGGCTCTGTGTCCGCAGTACAGGTTGGTAGTAATGGGATCTTCATCTCTTCTTCTTATCCACCACACAAATGGCCAGCCTGAATGGGAACTGATGGTCTTCATCGTCGTCGTCATTTTCATCGGAGTCATTGTCAGCGTCTTCATCATAGTTATCGTCATCATCTACGCCATCATCACCTTCATTGTCGTCGTCATGAACGTCATATTCACAATGTTGACTTCTCGTCCTTGACATGAGAACGCAGATTACAGTAAATTAGATGTCGGATTGAGTTCACCTGATGGTTAGGAACACTGATAACAGGGAAGGCTAATCGACACGCAAAAAATCAGTCCAGTGCACTAAAAGTTGTAGAAAATGTATGGACTACGCTTGAGTTCAGGGCCAATGAACAAACACACAATATTCACGATGCCATCAGCATGATCATCATCATCATACACATAAGAACATATTTTAAAATGATATGACCCCATTTAGAGTCGCATGAGTGCTGTAGATGACCGATACAGTTGTCATCGTCGCTGATGTCTTTTTCGTGTCAAATTATATGATCCCATATAAAGCCGTGATGTGGGCAGTAGATGACCAGTATAGTTGTTTGGTTGTCTTTGTCATGTCGAATGGCTTGATCCCATGTCATGTCTCGCTGCCTCACTCGATCACCAGAGTCATGGATCAGTTCAGTGTTCTTGTCTCGATCATGCCACGTGGTCAAACCATCCCGGTATTTACTTCTCTGCCTTCCCCTTGTTCTTTTCCTCTCAATCTTGTCAGTTGTCACCAAGTTCTCCAATTTATGTTTTCCCATAACGTGACCAAAAAGTGTTGACTTTCTACGTCTAATTCCTCTAATCATTTTACGATTTTCATTTGTTTCTTGTAGGACTTGGTCATTGGTTTTTCTGTCTGTCCATGGTATTCTTTGAATTTTCCTCAGAAACCACATTTCAACAGCCATCAGATGTTTTTCAGCCTGTTATGTCATTATCCACGCTTCACACCCATACAAAAGCACATGTTCTAAATAGCACCTCAACACTCTTTTTCTCGTTCCATCCATCCATCATGTGCCATGCCGGTAAGCGTGGGCGGTCATGTTCTGCCATCTCACTCGATCACCAGAGTCGTGGATCAGCTCCGTGTTTCTGTCTCGACCATGCCACAAGGCCAAGCCATCCAGATACTTGCTTCTAGGTCTTCCCCTTGGTCTGTTCCCCTCGATCTTACCAGTTGTCACCAAATTCTCCAATCCATTTCTTCTCATAACATGCCCAAAGAATTTTGACTGTCTACGTCTAATTTCTCTAATCAATTTACGATCTTCATTTGTTTCTTGAAGGACTTGTTCATTGGTCTTTCTGGCTGTCCATGGTATTCTTTGCATTTTCCTCAGAAACCACATCTCTACAGCCATCAGATGTTTTTCAGCCTGACTGCTCATTGTCCACGCTTCACACCCATATAAAAGTACAGGTTCAATGTGAATGTTTAATTGATGTTCTCAGCATATACACAGCATTTACTGTACCCTTGCCTTCTACAAATCCACATTGTTCTTCTCCTATTTCGGATTGTAGTTTCTTCCAAACTCTTGGAATGATTATTCTTAGCAAACTCTTCGTGATGTGACTCATTATACTAATTGTTCGATGTTCTCTATAGTTTGTCATCGTCGTCGTCGTCATCATCATCATCTTCTAATTTCGCCCCGTGGGGAGGAATAGTTGGCGTTCAAGCGCCCGATGCTTTGCACTAGGCCGCGTCATTCCGTATGATTGTATGTCATTGATTTTGTCAAACCATATTCTTCTCGGTCGTTCGTATATAATTAAACGTTATATATCAACTATCATATTTAAAAAGTTAATTAGTTGCATATCGTTTACAAGACGTGGCAGTCAACACCAGCGTTTTTCTTGTGGCTGTTTGTGATTTCTTGGCAAATTTATGTTCAGTAGTTTGTCATTGCTTTCTGAACGACCGGTACTCATTAAATTTGCATGAGAACAAGCACAAGACGGCCTGCTTCCAAATCGTCCATAGCTGTGTTTCAAACGCAGTATGCGGGATTACGAATTGTATTCGATATATCTTCGCCACGGAGCCGGTGGCATCAAATTACAAGCATGATTAAATACCCTGGCAGTCTTTGCATGCATTCATAACCCGTTTATTATTCCATTGGCCATTGGCACCTTGCCGTCTTGACAGACGATAGTTTGTTACACTGTGCTTCAAAAAGACATAACTACAACCCATGGTGGTAGCGAATGTGACTGATAAGCCAATTCGCGCTGTAAATGTTCGTCCACAGTGGATGCATGTTCATTAATACTAGAGGAGAATCACAACACGCTGCATCTGCTAGATAGGCACACGTGATGTTTTATCAAAGCTGGCCTGGCATCACCTAGTAAATGTGTTGACACTACACAAAACTGAACGCTGGCCGGTGTTGGTGTTGTTTGTGTGCAGTCGGCGATGATTGTTTTCACATGGTAGACATGGACTTGTCATAATTGTCTGGCCCAGTTGTTAGTGAACATAAACGTTTCCATTACATCAGCTGAGTCATATATATATATATATATATATATATATATATATATATATATATATATATATATATATATATATATATATATATATATATATATATATATATATATATATATATATCCCCGCGCTTCCATTCTGTTTCAGGATATTGCGGTCGCATGGTAGATATGGACTTGTCATAATTGGCTGGCCGGCCCAGTTGTTGTTAGTGAACATAAACGTTTCTAATACATCAGCTGAGTCACACACACACACACACACACACATATATATATATATATATATATATATATATATATATATATATATATATATATATATATATATATTATAGGGGAAAATGAACAAAAGACATTGGAAATATTGACTCACTTAAAGGAAAAAGACCAACAGATGTGGCTGGTTATCAACCAAGATAAGACAGAATATATGGTAATTTCAAGAGAAGGAATGGCTAAAAACTCTGGCCACATACAAGTGGATAATATGATCATTAAAAGAACGGAAACATACAAATACCTGGGTACAACCTTCAACTGCTCTAACATCATACGAGAAGAAATACAAATTAGAATCAATTCTGGAAATAAGATATACTATGCTCTACAACAGTGGTTCTCAACCTTTTTTGGCCCATTCCCCCCTTCACCATATTTTCAGAACGCCATTCCCCCCCCCCTTCCTGTCAAAAATTTGGCCCGTTCCCCCCTTCACCGTATTTTCAGAAGGTCATCCCCCCCCCCCCTTTCATATTTCCTATCAAAAAATCCCCCCACCCCTACACAGTATACGTAAAAATGGAAGGTAAATGTAATAGCATATACTAAAACAAGTCTAGACATCCACATAAAACATGATTTGTGGGTCTACTTACCTTATAAAATGAGGTTTAGAAGGACGAGACATACATAACTGTAAAGTATGAAGGGAAAAACTATGTCAAGTAATCGGTTCTTGTATTAACACGATCTTGAAATGGTCTTCATTCCCCCCCTGGAAACCCTGAAATTCCCCCCTGGGGGGGGGGGGGGAATTCCCCACCGGTTGAGAACCACTGCTCTACAACATCTACTAAATTCAAACGCGCTATCTCGTAACACTAAAATCACAATATACAAAACACTGATCAGACCAGCTGTGCGGTATGGCTCTGAAACCTGGAGTGCAACGAAAGGAGACGAAGCCTTGTTACAAACCTTTGAGAACAAAAGAATGGAAGACAATAGGGAAACAAAACTCGCTTACACTCAGGAAATAAATGACCGTAGACCCCGAGGTAGACCAAGAAGACGGTGGAGAGATCATATATTTATACAGACCTACAAGCACTTGGAATCAACGACTGGCAAGAGAAGGTCAACCAGAGAGACGAATGGAGACGGATTGTATCTGCAGCAAAGAACCTCAATGGCTCGGAACGCCGTATATATATATATATATATATATATATATATATATATATATATATATATATATATATATATATATATATATATATATATATATATATATATCCCCCCCCCCTCCCCGCGTTTCCATCCTGTTTCAGGATTATTGCGGTCAACATCAGCATCTTTCAGCTGTATGTTGATTCCTAGGCTAGATTACGCTCATCATCACGCCACGACTTTCTGAGCGACCGGCTCCATACTCTCATAAGTCACTGGCGCGACTCGAACCACTTCTAATTCTCGTGCGCTCACATCAACCACGAGAGTATTCGGGGTTAACGGAGAAAGCTGCTAACTCCTCGGCCAGGGAGCTGGCCATATATATATATATATATGTTTTTTAGCATATCCTTTACAGGACTTAGCTGTCAACACCAGCATCTTTCAGCTGTATGTTGATCTCTTGGCAAGATTACGCTCAGTAGTTTGCCATTGCTTTCTGAGCGGCCGGCTCAGTTATCCCGCAAGTCACGAGCGAGGGTCGAACCACCTCAGCTCTCGCTCCGCTACGAGACTCTGCGTGACAAACGGGATTACAGAGAGAAATTGTTGTAACCCCACAGCCAGAGAGACCGGCGCAAAATTTGTCTCGGTTTTCGTCTGTTGCCTGGGATTTCATAAGCGTGCCAGCATGACCTCACTACTAATTTTGTGAAAACAAAGGGACCCAAGCGTTCTGCTCAGTCTGCATTTTTTTTTTCGTTGTATCAGCATCACTTGCTAATAATAATACTATACAAAAGCGGCATTGCGATTGCTGAAATTAGCTGTATGTACGGGAAGTCGGCCATCTCCCTGGTCTTGGAGTTACACACGACTTTCTCCGTAATCCCGTATACTCTCATAAGCAACGTGATGTGCGCGGGAATTGGTAGCGGTTCTCTCCGCATCGGTAACTTACGGGGTATGTGAGCCGGTCACTCAGAAAGCAGTGGCAAACTACTGAGGGTAATCTTGCCCATAAAATCGACCTGGGGTTGGAGTTGATGGCAATGTCCTGCAAAGGGCCATTGATATTGCATATTCATCCATGCCTTATGCAAGGACACACATATACTTTCCTGTCCACACTTCCTTCAGCGAGGAGCTGTCGCGAATCTCGGTCGGTAACTACACAAGTTGCTTTACCTTTACTGGACGTCACAGACAACCCCAGCATTTTTTTTTTGTTTTTTTTGCTATTTGTGATTTCTTGGCAAGTTTACGTTCAGTAGTTTGTCATTGCTTTCTAAACAACCGGCACTCATATCGATGTGTGAAAGCCAGCGCAGGGCGGTCTGCTGTCAAATCGCCCGCGCCTAGACTGCTAAACACGCATGAAAATGATTAGTTAGTTAGTTAGTCGCAGTTCCAACTTCACGGCAACGGGTCGTCCCCATATTGCTCCGTTCCTGTGCCAGTGAATATCACAGAATGCTCCTCACTGCCCCATGTGAATAATGGAATAGACAGGAGTGTCGGCAAGCCAACAGCTCGAACATAATATAATGCCGTCGCCAGAATGCCAACACAAAAGTCCTCCACTAAAAATACAGTTCATCGTCGATGAAAACGGCAGTCACCAGAAAGACTTCATTGACCGGGGTTTATCCCATATCGCTCGGTCTCTTTCTGCAGGGCAACCCACCGAGAGCGCCGCACAAAGCACGAACTCCGTAGCTACAGCGACGACCAGTCAATCCAGCAACAGCCGGCCGTCATTGTTCCGAACATGCAGTTCACGCGAAAAACAACCGCGGACAGGTGCAAAAGCATTCCACGCGAAATTCACAGCTCACAGTGTCGCGCCACGCACTCACTCAGTAGCAGGGCGACGGAACCATAGCCTCCTTAGTCGACTCTTACGACGTGCATGGTAGGACAACAGTGTTACCATTCTTTGCTCCCCCGTGTGGGCCCCGGCAACACACGCAAATGATTAGGCAACATACGAAAATGATTAGGCAATGCATATAGAAACACGAGGCTTGTGTTATCGTACTACGATTACTTCTATTGGATTTACTTCCCCACACCAGTCTCTACACGCTGTTCTCACAGTGGAGTAATGGGGGTCCTGGCAATAGTGTGTTCTCCCTTGTTAATAAATACAAACACATGTGTTGTTCGGCGCTAATAGAAGCAGAAGAAAGAATAAGACCAGAGGACGCACTAGACAACATAACAATTGAAAGCCGGCTCTGGTTACCGAAGAAATTCGTAATCCCGCAATACCGCGTTCGAAACACAGTTGCGGGTGATTTGGCAACAGATCGCCTTGCTTTGGTTTTAATAAAATGTTATGAGTGCCGGTCGTTCCAGAAAGCAATGACAAATTACTTGAACGTAAACTTGCTAAGAAATAACAAACAGCCAAAATGATAGGACTGACTGCGACGTCCTGTAACGGATATGCCACTTTTATAGTTACTGACCGGGATTCGAACCTGTCACCTCCAAATGGCGACAGTGCTACGCTGTAGGAACAAGTATACTTGGACGTATGACCAATTAGAGGGGTGCTCTCCCTTGTTGCATGCCTTTATGTGTGTGCTTGCTGTGCAGCGACCTCGGCTCACTTACCTAGTGACCTTTGTTCATTAATGACAAGCAACGGACACTCACACGCACACAGACATACAGATATGTTGAGTGTTGGGATGTAGCCATTCACCGCGTGTCTGATATGGTGGTAGAAGAGATTAGTTACATCCAGTTAACATCGTATATGTCTGTCTACAAGAGACTGGGCCAAGGTTTTAGCGGTTTCTAGGCCACACCGAGAAGTAAATACCTGAATGGCTTGGCCACATGGCATGGTCGAGACAGGAACAAGGAGCTATCCACGACTCTGGTGATCGAGTGAGATGGTAGAACATGACCGCACACGCTTACCGACATGGCACATGGTGGATGGATGGAGGCCACAAGTACTCTGATGCTCTTCCTTCCAGTCGGTACTCGTTGGTCGCGGTTCCAACCTCACGGCAAAGGGCCACCCCATAATGCTCTTGTACCTATGCCAGTAGATATCACACATAATGATCCTCACTGTCCCATGTGAAACTTGGAACATACAGCAGTCCTGACAAACGAACAAAACCCACAGGCATACGTGTATAAGACCGCTCCAGAATGCCAACAAAACAGTCCGCCACTAGAATTACAGTTCATCGTCGATGAAAGCAACTGTCACTAGAAAACTAGCAGTGCACATACATTACTGCATAATACACAGGGGCACACATATACTAGGGCCGTGGTTTCAGAAGCTAGAGTGTCCGTCTCAGGCTCAGAAGGTACCGTGTTGTATCCCACCATCGGGCAGGGAATGTTTCCAAGAACCTCTGGTATCTATTCATATCACACATCCCGTTGATCTCGTGGTTAGTGAGGTCGGATAGCTAACCTTCACGGATTAGGGCGAAAAAGAGGCGGAGTTCCTATGTGCAAACTGAGCGCGTAAAAAAAAAAATCCGACGGCAGTTGGAAATCGGAAAGAATAGGCCGAAATGCCACTGTTCTGCCAAAATTGTTAGGAGTGAACACATAGCCACGAGCAGATAGAGTCTGTTACCTTGTATGGGATCTGCCTAGAGGAAAGAAGTCGGGCACTCTGACCATTTAAGGTAGGTAACTATATGTCACGCACTCTCCTCGAAAGAGCAACACAGGAGACGACATATAGGCCTGCTCAATCCACCACGACATATGCATACACTGCCGAGGACCTCATCTGATGGAGAGCCAGTACCGCGAGCCCCAAAGCCTAAGTCTTTCGTGCTTAATATTTTCTCCCGCTTATGATTAAAGGCTCTACTCCGTCTCATCCGTTATGCCCCATGCGTCTGATTGAGCTTCTCCTTTTGATTCGATGAATGATCTTTAACACCTGCATTTGTCAGAACCTCGGCTTCTCTTGCTTCTCTTATCTCGATATATTCTGCTTCTTCTTCTCTTTATTCCCCATTGGAGCAAAGAACTCAACCAACTCATGCTAAGCCTGTCACATCGTTTGCTGTTTTCTTCAATTCCCTCCATGTTATTTATCTCCAATTTTCTTCTCCGTGTGCGTGTATGTCTCCTTCTATTCCTCTGCCCTGTAAGTTCCAACAAAGGCTGCTTTCTAGTTACTCTGTTAACAGGTTGTCTCAGTATGCTCGTATATATCGTTCTAGACAACTAGCAACTTCAAGCTTATTCATTTACTCTATCGCTACTCATTACCCAAACAGAAGAGAACGGTCAGTGTAAGCTACGGCATGTCACTCTATCACAAATCTAACCTATGATTACGCACAATCCACAAACCTAATCTTGGGAATCACGTTCATTATGTATTTGTGATTGTAATATTAGTAGATGCGATTGTTACACACAGTGAACAACTAGGGTTAGAATTAAATTGTAAAAAGACACAGATTATGGTCGTCACTAGGAAGGACGAAATACCACAATGTAATATACAAGTAAATGGGAATATTCTTCAACAAGTGAGCAGGTACAATTATCTCGGAACAGTAATAACATCTGATGGGAGATGCCTTGAAGAGATTAGAACAAGAATCGCCATGGCAAAAGTAGCCTTTAGCAAGATGAAAAACATATTGACCAATAAAAAGATGTCAATTGAAACGAGAAAAAGAGTGTTGAGATGCTACATTGAACCTATACTTTTATATGGATGTGAAGCGTGGACAATGAGCAGTCAGACTGAAAAACATCTGATGGCTATAGAGATGTGGTTTCTGAGGAAAATGCAAAGAATACCATGGACAGCCAGAAAGATCAATGAACAAGTCCTTCAAGAAACAAATGAAGATCGTAAATTGATTAGAGAAATTAGACGTAGACAGTCAAAAATTTTTGGGCATGTTATGAGAAGAAATGGATTGGAGAATTTGGTGACAACTGGTAAGATCGAGGGGAACAGACCAAGGGGAAGACCTAGAAGCAAGTACCTGGATGGCTTGGCCTTGTGGCATGGTCGAGACAGAAACACGGAGCTGATCCACGACTCTGGTGATCGAGTGAGATGGCAGAACATGACCGCCCACGCTTACCGGCATGGCACATGATGGATGGATGGATTGTAATATTTCAGTTTTCTAGCTCAATATTCTTGTGTGTTTTTGTTCGTTGATGAAGACTTTTGACGATGCGTTCGTTCGTATCTGTGTGTGACTATCCTTTCGCGAGCTTCCTAGTTAGTTTGTGTGTTCATTCATTTCTTGGAAAGTTAAATTGGTGATTTCTGCTTGAGCTGCACATCCGCATCAGAGATTTACAT
Source organism: Cepaea nemoralis (assembly GCA_014155875.1). Classification (NCBI taxonomy): domain Eukaryota; kingdom Metazoa; phylum Mollusca; class Gastropoda; order Stylommatophora; family Helicidae; genus Cepaea; species Cepaea nemoralis. The sequence goes on from JACEFZ010002323.1 coordinate 75,452, forward strand.
GCGTATAAACACTATGCTGTGGATAGCTTTATCATTGGGAGCGGGGGTAATTTGGCATGACAGCAGCAGTATGTAATCGGGACCTCATAGTTTTTCGCTTTTTCCCCGAGGAGGCTAGTCATCCTATCCACTACCAGGAATCGGGAGGGATTGGGAGGGAGGGAATACAACTACACTATCCTCGAGTTAACTTGGTTTGGACCAGGATGTTGTCGAGTCAGCAGCGGACACGCTGCCTTCAAGGTACCCAATCCTGCATGTTATATACGAATAACAGATGTAGTTGTTGTAGAGGAGTCAGATTATATAAGGATAACAAATGTAGCTGTTTTAGAGGGGTACTGTTGAATATGGGTATCAAATGTGTTAGAGGGGTCATGTTGAATACAAATACCAAATGTAGTTGTAAGTAGGGTCAGGATGTATGATACTAAATGTAGTTTTTTTGTGTACGTGTTAGGTTGCAGAAGAATACCAAATGTATTTGAGTAGATGGGTCAGATCAGGATGTTAAAGACACCAAATGTAGAAGGGTCAGATTGTACAAGGATACCACATGTTGTTGTACAGGGGTCAGGTCAGGTTAATTAAGGATACCATATGTAGTAGAGGGGTAATGTTGTATTAAAGATACCAAATGTTGTTGCGGAGTCAGGCTGTATTAAGGATACTAAATTTTGTAGTAGAGTGGCAAGCTCAGGCTATATTAAAGAAACCAAATGTTGTAGCAGAGTGGCCAGGTCAGGTTATATTAAAGAAACCAAATGTTGTAGAAGGGTCAGGTTGTATTACGGATACTAAATGTTGTAGTAGAGTGCCAGGTCAGGTTATATTAAAGAAACCAAATGTTGTAGAGTGGTCAGGTTGTATTACGGATACTAAATGTTGTAGTAGAGTGACCAGGTCAGGTTATATTAAAGAAACCAAATGTTGTAGAGGGGTCAGGTTGTATTACGGATACTAAATGTTGTAGTAGAGTGACCAGGTCAGGTTATATTAAAGAAACCAAATGTAGAGGGGTCAGGTTGTATTAAGGATACTAACTTTTGTAGTAGAGGGGTAAGGTCATGTTATATTAAGGATACCAAACATTGTTGAAGAGGAGTCAGTTCAAGTTGTAATAAGGATACCACATGTTGTTGTAGATGAGTCAGGGTGTATTAAGGATACCACGTGTTGCAGAGAGGTCAGATTATATTAATGATATCAAATGTTGTAGTAAAGAGGTCAGGTTGTATTAAGGATAACGAATGTTATAAAGGCGTCGGGTTCTATAAGGATACCAAATGTAGTAGTTGTAGAGGTGTCATCTTATATGAGGATATTAAATGCAGTTGTTGTATACAGTCAATTTATGCACGAGGCACATGTTTGTTGTTAATATTTCGCCGCTCAGAGAGCAACTATTGTTGTCTTCCATGCAAGTTGAACACATATCTATTGAAGCCAGTAGTACAGTATCAAAATCACCCGGCCCATCTGCTTCCCTGACCACAACACACGGACACAAAGGCGACAATGCCTGCATAATATCCCCATCCCCCCATGTATAATCTGACCACGTTTGAAGCTGACTCCGATCTTCCAGTATATAGATCGTTGCCATTCGGTGTGTTGCCATGCCCGGCCCGCGCGCCTTTGCTTAGAATATCTCCACACACGGGAAAGAAACAAAATCGAAATGATTCCTCTTTTAAAATTCCTCTTTGCTGTTAAATGCTATTCTCTTCTGTATCCCTCCTCCCCCCGAGCCCAGACCTCGAGGTTATTTAATAATTTCCTGGCGACGTAAAGCCTGGCTTGTCATTCTGTCCATCCGCGGGCGCGTCTTCCGTCGATCTGTCGTTCCCTCGCCGGGAGATGTAGTTGCGAGAGTTGTGTCCTGGCCAGCGAGCATGGTTCCTCACAGGGAGGCCGATTGAGCTCGGATTTCCCCGTACAGCATCCTCTTTTGAGTATTTCCCCCCTCGCAATATAAATAACACAATAACAAGCGGCAATTCAGTTCATCTCTTCTCCACGACCCCCGCCCAAATAGCACGGAGTGGTTTCTTTAGACCATGGGTGGGAAACTTCCGGCCTGCGAAATCATTTCGTCCGGCCTTTTCAAGGCAACCTCACATGGGACTCTAAATTCAATAAATTTAAGACATTTATAAATAAACAAAAACTCAGCTGCGGGCGATTTGGAAGCAGAATGCCTTGCGTCGGTTTTAATACAGTGGTATCAGTGCAGATCGTTCAGAAAACAATTTGCAAATTACTGAACGTTAACTTGCGAAGAAATCACAGTCTTGTAACGGATCCATCCATCATGTGCCATGCCGGTAAGCGTGGGCGGTCATGTTCTGCCATCTCACTCGATCACCAGAGTCGTGGATATGCAACTAAATTGTTATAAACAGTCATCAATGAATCTAATAGCAATATGATCAATACCAGCTACCATCACAGACCTCGCCAGAGAGAAGCTGTTCCGTCATCACTGTAAGGGTGGACTAATTACAATAAATGTTTGACCAAATACAGCAGGTTAACTGTTAAGTTGATAATTTTGTACGGCTCGCGAATGATGTTATAAATATCCAAATGGCCCTTGGCAGAAGAAAGGTTCCCCACCCCTACTGTAGACTCATCATTATGTGCCATTGCGGTAAGTGTGAGCGGTCATGTTTCGCCATCCCACACAATCACCAGAGTAGAGGATCATCTCTGTGTTCTGTCCTGACCATGCCACGCAGGTCAAGTAATCCAGATGTTTACTTCTCTGCCTTCTCTTTGTTCTTTCTCCCTTCAATCTTTCCAGTTCTCACCAAGTTCTCTAGTTTATTTCTTCTTATAATATGTCCCCAAAATATGACTGTTTACATCTAATTTCTCTAATCAGTTTGCGGCCTCTTGTAGGACTCACTCATTGGTTTTACACAGCGCACGAAATCCACAGATCTAAGGAGCGTAGACATGTGTGTATACCAAAACTACAAGTGCTATACATTTCTGTTTGTGGGCATGTTTTATCATTTGAAACGTTTCCTGGGCGGTGAGCTATTATGTCTGCTCTTTGAAATTTCACTTGCTCTATGGCGAAGGAAGTTGTGGACGCGGATTGTTAATGCCGCATACAACATTAAAAACATATCTGCCGGCGATTTGGCAGTAGACCGCCTGGCGTTGGTTTTCATACAATGGTTTGAGTGCCGGTCGTTCAGAAAGCAACGGCAAACTACTTAATGTAAAATCACATAGGAAATCACAAACAGCTAGAAATGCAGTTGGTGATTGCGACGTCCTGTAAATGACATGAACTTTTCAGGGAGTACGCGGGTCCGAATACCTTGAACTGCTAGAGTAAGCCAACAATGATTGCCTAGGAAAAAGCTAATGAAAGGAGAACATTATATACAGAAAGGCGACAAATAACGCTTCTAGTCATGTTATAAGAAGAATGGTACTGGAGAATCGTGACAACGGGAAAGATCAGGGTTGGAAGAGACATAGGCAGGCCGAGCAAAATGGTGCTGGATGAACTGGGACGTTGACGTGGTGGAATTTGATTCCGAGACCGGTTAAGACCAAGGATGGAGTTATACCTCTCCATAGCACAAAGCCTGTGTTGAATTGTAGAGACCATGTGTTGCCTATGCAGCATGATCCCCCTCTAGGCTTGCCTAGTTCACTCCAGAGGAACGGTAACATCAATAATTGATTAAGAACACCGGGAAACGAGATATAAGGGCGTTCATTTGAAATCCGTTCATGCCGCACCGCGCGTAATTGCGTACGTTGAACATGATCATGTCATAGTCATGTGATAAGTACTGATCCAATGAATAAAATAGCACGTGCTTATCGTCCCATGATGCATAGGTTCTGTTTCTGACCGTTGCGAAAATGGTCGGGTTGATCCAAAATCCGTACCAAAGAAGCTCGAAGAGCGGTGATTCAGTTTCTTTTATTTGAAGCATGTCGACCAGTGGACATTCATCGAAGAATGCAGGCAGCGTAAGGTAACAAATGTGTGTCGAAGACAACAGTGACAGACTGGGCACGAATGTTTCGGAAAGGACATCAGTTCACGACAGATCTTCGACGGCCGGGTCAAGCGCATATTGTTGCAACAGAAAAAAACCATCGCCAAAATTGATGCAGCAGTACAGATGAACTGTTGTCGAAGCATTCGTTCGTTAGCGAAAGAATTTGATGTGTCAGTTGGGACAATTGAAAAGGTCGTTCCTAAGAAACTGCAATATCGGGAGGTGTGTTCACAGTGGGTACCACGGATGTTGACCAACCACCAAAAGGAGGAACACATGGAATGGTGTTTGAACCACTTGCTGCGTTACACAGTGGAGGGTGATGCATTTCTCTTCCGCATAGTGGCAGGCGATGAATCATGGTGTTACCACCTTGAAGAGCATGCAATGGAAGCATGCTGGATCACCAAAAGCCAAAAAATTCAAGTTACAGGTTTCCGCTGGTAAGGTTATGCTGAGCGCATTCTTTGACCATGAAGGGCTATTGTTGGCCGACTTAAAAAAAAACTGGTGTCAACATCAACTTGCCCACAACTTGCAAACACTAGACAAGCTGCAAAAAGCCATCAAGAATAAACGACCCGGCATGCATTCTCGAGGTGTGACTTTGTTGCACGATAATGCTCGTCCGCGTGTCATAAAGATTGTGCAGGAAGCATTAGCAAGGAAGAAGTAGGAAATTCTGCAACATTCAGCCTATAGTTCTGATTTGTCACCATGTGATTTTCATTTGTTCTGACCTCTAAAAAAAGCTCTTTTGCGGATGGCATTCGCCGCCTACCTAAGCAATGGAATGCTTGCCTGAATGCCTACGGCGACTTCTCCTGACCAACCCATGGTGCATAATTCATTCAAAATGAATGCTTTGTTTAATTCTACCACACCTGTTAATGTTTCTTTCATGCTTTTGTAATAACGCCATTGGAACGGGGTTCAAATGAACGTCCCTAATATATGAGATACTTTAACGCCTACGCCAGTTGACATGGCAATGGTGATGATGATAAGAATTGCAAGATCATATTCTTTAACAGATTGAGATAGAAGATGATGATCAAAGAAAAGACATTATATCTATTGCTGCTTATTATCGAGATCAAAGTAAGAACATTATATCTGTTACTGCTAATTATCAAGATCCTGACACTGTGTTGTCGTGACAGACGATGGTTTGTTATATTGTACTTAAAAAACAAAGAAAAATAAGTCATAATAACCTCTCCATAGTACAAAGCTTGAGCTGAATTGTAGAGTCCATGTGTTGCCCATGCAGCCTGATCCCTCTCCCGGCCTGTCTAGTTTATACCTAGTTAACGCCAATACATCTGGAATCACAATACAGGAAATTTAGGATCTGTCTTAACGTATTTGTTACTGTCTTTGTTGGTGCTTTATTTCTACCTTGTAGAAATGTACATCTCATTGACTGAAAAGCTTGTGTTTAAAATTTCCAACACACGTGGCGCAATTTTGTCTAGAATTTCTAACATTGTTTAGAACTTCCATCAAGACTTTCTCAAAAATACCCAACATGATTCTGTCTAGTTACTCCAATGTCATCCTATCAAGACCTTGCTGCATAATTTTGTATAGAAAGAGCAAAATGAATTGACCTGCAATTGCCCTGTGATCAGACATATCCTCTCAACAACAACAACAACAACAACAACAACAACAACAACAACAACAACAACATGTCATACTATACAACAACAACCAATACCTTCAGTATAATACTAAAGAACCTCCATATATGGCACTCTCTCTCTCTCTCTCTCTCTCTCTCTCTCTCTCTCTCTCTCTCTCTCTCTCTCTCTCTCTCTCTCTCTCTCTCCTCTCTCTCTCTCTCTCTCTCTCTCTCTCTCTAGAACTCAGACATGACCCAGTAGGGGATTTCAATATAATACCATCCAAGACTAAACTCACACCTCCTCTCGCTCCCCCAATCTCAACCCTTTTCACTTCAGTCCAGTGTACTGTTATAAATTCGGTAATAGTAGCCGAATTGGTTAGCCCGGACACAAATCAATAGTACTACCGAGTCATTGAACCAGCCATGGTACCCAGATTGCTGCCTCTTTTTGTTTTTCCAGGGTGAATTTCTTTGTTCTAATTTCTCTCGAATGTGATCAGCAATCTCTGCGTCTGTGTCTTTAGGTCCTTTCTTTTGGTGGAAAAGTGCTCGCTTGTATGCACGAAAGTCAAGATAAGATTGGAAAGGGGGGGGGGGGGCACTTTACGATTATTACGATTAAGAGGTAAGTGGTTGTGAGGGTTTGTGTGTGAATTGGTTGGTGAGTTGATGATGGGTTGATGTATGGGTATGTGAACAGGTAGATTAATAGACACACGGGGACGTATGGGCGTTTGCTTTGGTTTTCTATGATTGGTTTCATTGCATGCTCTGATAAGTCCATCAATTCTGCTTGCATTCACCTGTTCTCACTCCCGTCCTCTCTCCCTCAGTCTCTCTCTCTCTCTGCCTCTCTCTCTCTCTCTGTCTGTCTGTATCTCTCTGACTCCCGTCCTCTCTCCCTCTGTCTCTCTCTGCCTCTCTATCTCTCTCTGTATCTCTCTGCCTCTCTCTCCCGTCTTCTCTCTCCTCTCTGTCTCTCTGTGCCTGTCACTCCCGTCCTCTCTCTCTCCGTTTCTGTCTCTCTCTGTCTCTCACTCTCTCTCTCTGCCTCTATCTGTGTCTGTCTCACTCTCTCTGCCTCTCTCCCCCGTCCTCTCTCTCCCATCTGCCTCTCTGTGCCTCTCTCTCGTCCTCTCTCTCCCTCTGTGCCTTTGCCCCTCTCTCCTGTCCTCTATCTCTCTCTGTCTCTCTGCCTCTCTCTCCCTTCCTCTCTCTCCATCTCTGCCCCTATGCCTCTCTCTCCGATCCCCTCTCTGTCTCTCTGCTTCTCTCTCCCGTCCTCTCTCTCCCTCTCTGTCTATTTCTGCCTCTCACTCTAGATCCCCCTATCTCTCTGTGTGTCTATCAACCCCTCACCCTGCCCCCTCTCTTTGCCTCTCGCTCCCGTCCTCTCTCTCCCTCTCTCTCCCGTCCTCTTTCTTCCTCTGTCTCCTGTCCGCGCTCTCCCTCCGTCTCTCTGCTTCTCTCTCCCGTCCTCTGTCTCTCTCCCTCTGTCTCCCGTCCGCGCTTTCCCTCTGTCTCTCTGCCTCTCTCTCCCGTCCTATCCCTCTCGCTCTCTCTCCCTCTCACTCTCTCCTTATGTCTCTCTCTGCCTCTCACTCCAGGTCCCCCATATCTATCTGTGTGTCTCTCAGCCCCTCACTCCTGCCATCTCTCTCCCTCTCTCAGTCTGTCTAAGATTTATACAGTACATCGACTTGATGTACCAGCGAGCACATACTCGCGTCTATATTATAACCACACATGTTCTAAAGACTGTTCTCCTACAGATTACCTTATTTTGACATTTTGCCTGGGCAGTGGCTCTTCGGCCTACATATTAACACAGTCACGCAGGCACGCAGTGCCGAGTTGTAAATAAAATTGTTCGCGGGTAGGAGCATATGTCTGTTTCGTTAACCCTGACATACCTGGAGGTAGATTGCATTCCGACATGATTGATCCATTCTCTTAGTATCAGAGGCAAGCGGAGTATGTGAGTTTCGTGGAGGTCCACAGACAACTCATATTATTTAAGAACACCGGCACAGCGCATCTTAATTTGTGAATATCCCAGGCAATTCATCTTACTCTCATTGCTGGTTCCACACACCAAACATTTGCCTTTCTTCATTCCATACTAACTCACTAACTATATGTTCATTGCTGGTTCCACACACCATACATTTGTTGCCTTTCTTCATTCCATACCAACTCACTAACTATATGTTCATTGCTGGTTCCACACACCAAACATTTGCCTTTCTTCATTCCATACTAACTCACTAACTATATGTTCATTGCTGGTTCCACACATCATACATTTGCCTTTCTTCATTCCATACTAACTCACTAACTATATGTTCATTGCTGGTTCCACACACCATACATTTGCCTTTCTTCATTCCATACTAACTCACTAACTATATGTTCATTGCTGGTTCCACACATCATACATTTGCCTTTCTTCATTCCATACTAACTCACTAACTATATGCTCATTGCTGGTTCCACACATCATACATTTGCCTTTCTTCATTTCATACTAACTCACTAACTATATGCTCATTGCTGGTTCCACACATCATACATTTGCCTTTCTTCATTCCATACTAACTCACTAACTATATGGTCATTGCTGGTTCCACACCCATACATTTGCCTTTCTTCATTCCATACTAACTCACTAACTATATGTTCATTGCTGGTTCCACACACCATACATGTGCCTTTCTTCATTCCATACTAACTCACTAACTATATGTTCATTGCTGGTTCCACACATCACACCTTTACCGTTGCTCATTAATTCACTTTCTAAACGTTCATTGCTGGTTCCATAATAAATTTAGTTGCATATCCCTTAGGTACTTCGCAGTCAACCACAGCATTGTTTGGCAGTTTATGATTTCTTGGCAAATCTACGTTCAGTAGTTTGCCTTTGCTTTCTGAACGACAGGCATGTATATCAATGTAGATGGTTCCATGCACCGCACATTTGCCATTGCTCATGCTTTACTAACTTACATCGGTTGTTCCACACACCTCACAGATCCCTTTACTCATTCGATACTAATTCCCGACCTATACGTTTATCAGCCTTTCCATTCATCTCACGTTTGTCTTTAATCATTCTATATCATCATCATCCAGTGCCATGCCGGCTGGCGTGCACGATCATGCCTGTCCACAAATTCCGAACTCCGACGGCACGGATCAATTCGTGTGTTGACTCCCTTTCGTGCCATGACACAAGACTTCAAGAATCTTCTCCCGCTGTCCTTCTCTAACTCTCTTTCGGCAAATATTCCCTGTTGTCACATGTTCCAGCTTTTGTCTTCTCATAACATGACCAAGAAACGATGACTGCCTCTTTCTGATATGTGTGTGATAATTTGTCTTACGACCTAGCTTTCCTAAAAATGTCCAGATTGTTGATTGTGGCTTTCCAATTAATTTTCAGCATTCTTCTATAACACCACATCTCTAAGGCTCCCAGGGATACTTTCGCATGTTTACTAATTGTCCAGGATTTGCAGCCTTATGTTAAAATTGGTTCTACGTAACATGCAATAACTCTCTTTCTAACTTTCAAGGACAATGATAATTGCATAAAACGTTCTTCATTTGATAGAATGCAGTTTTTGCTTGTCATATTCGTCTTTTATCCCAGTGATTCATCCTCCATCTGATGTTATCCTTATGATGGTTCCATATGTCACACATTTATCTGTCCATAGTCTGTAGTAAGTCACAAATTAACAATTTATTGGTTGTCTTATACACTGGCCACTTGCCTGTTGCTCACTCCTGATTAACTCGCTACCTATAAAAGGCGAGGGTCTACTTCACTGCACCGGGTTGTATCCTACATGATTCGGTCTCTTTCCATAGGACGGCTTGCCGAAAGCGTTGCACACATAAGCTCCAGCCTCGACCCCTAGAAGTCTCCGAGAAAATGGCACCCGTAAATGATGGAGCCCGGATTCGAACCCACAACGTTCGGAGCGCAAAAAGGCAATGTAACTACTCCGCCACGGAGCCCCCGTTGTACATCCGGTCAGTCATATTATTTGGTTCTGAAATGGGAACATGGGAAGATGTAGTGAGAAACTTATAGAAGCAATTGAGATGGGGTGGTACTGGACATGATCAAACCAAGCTGGATTGAAACGCTGCCAAATGAACAAGTTCTAGAACATAAAACATAGCCATGAAAACTTCGTAAAGTAATCAAAAGGTGAAGGCACTCATCGATTGGTCACACCTTTTATACTGAAAAAGGGGGGGGGGGGACGAGACAAGGAACAAGTTCTACTTAGTGGCATGCCCTTTAGAATGAATGAATCAACCGCAACAATTGTTGGCTGTTTGTGATTTACTAGCCAGTTTTTACGATGTTTAGTTTGCTATTGCGTTCTGAACGACCGGCGCTCATACTGTTGGAATTAACGCACGACGGTATGCTTCAAAATCGTCTATGGCTGATTCTGAACCCTCGACTCGATATGTTGGGGAAATGTGAAACGCGTTCACTGCTCCCAAACCACAGCACTGCCTAACAAAGAAAGCACAAGAGGGCAAAGTACTGGGGAAAAGAAGAAGGGTTAAACTAAGAACATCGACAAAACAGACATATTCAGATCTGTTAATGCAGACATGGCATGGCATTAAAGAAAGTGACACACGGCAGACAACGATGGAGTGGTGTCATCAGGAATCTCCATAAGAAGGTCAAGAGCTGAAATACTTGATGAATGATGACTCAGTCACCAACATAGTTGTTTTATACACTACACATTTGCTGTTGTACACTGTCCATGAGTGTATTTGTCGTTAGTCATGCTATACTGTCAACTGTACATCTTTCGATTGTTTTATACATTGCATATTTATCTCTTTGACGTTTCTCATATTATACTGATTCATTAACCATACGTTAATTAGTTTGTGTATACAAAATCTATACGTCATTTATTATACTAGTCTAACTAATCAACGTTGGCTTCCTGGCCTAGAGGTTAGCAACTGTTCTCCGTAATCTCGCATACTCTCGTAAGTAACGTGACGACGGTGAGAATCAACAGTGGTTCGAATCGCGTCGGTAACTTACGGGGTATGTGAGCCGGCCGCTCAGAAAGCAATGGCAAACTACTGAGCGTAATCTTGCCAAGACATCAACAATCAGCTGAAAGATGCTGATGTTGACAGCAATGTCCTGTAAAGGATATGCAAACAATTTTTTCATACTGTACTAACTCACGAACCTTATGTGTATCTATTGCCCCATACAACACACATTGATCTATTAGTCTTTACAGATACTATACTAACTTACTACCTATAAGTTCATCGGTTGTTTTAAACACCAGACATTTGTCTATGTGACGTTGCTCACACTATACTAACTATCGTACGCGCATCGGTAGTTCTATACAGCACACATTTGTCTATGTGACGTTGCTCACACTATACTAACTATCGTACGCGCATCGGTAGTTCTATACAGCACACATTTGTCTATTCGTCTTTACTCATACTATACTTACTCCCTAACGATTCCTTTCATCGATAGCCCTACACAACACACACGTGTCTATTTGCCTTTATTAATACTATACTAACTCCCTAACGATACGCTCATCGATTGCCCAACACAACACACATTTGTCAATTTGTCTGTACTCATAATCTATTAGCTCCCTAACGATACGATCGTTTATCCTACACAACACACACGTGTCTATTTGTCTTTACTCATACTATACCACCTCCCTAACGATATGCTCATCGATTGCCCAACACAACACACAAATGAAATGCTTATATTTATTCTATATCAACTGTAAGCTCACATGTTACCTCATACTCTCCCATCAGACATTGTTGAGATTAATATGTATATTTTCCTACGAATTAAAAATAAATATCCAACGTTGTCTCTATAATTAAATTTCACTTTCTCTTCCGGCCTTCAATTTTCAGTAACATATTCTGCTCGCTGTGTGCTGTATATTACCCGGTTACTGTAATGCTGAAAGAAATTTTTATAATTAATTTTATATTGTCCGCCGTCGTTTCATTGATCGAGTCATTTTTTAACATTTCCATGAGTTCTACCAAGGGATTGCATGTTCTCTATATTGACAGTAACTTTCAACTGGGAATTGTAGAAACATGCCTTCAGTGAGAAGATAATGCGCGCGTGTGTGTCTGGTGATGTAGCCTAGTAGAAGCTCCTTGCCAACTGGACTGGGCGATCAAACCTTTCCACAACTGGGGGAATATCTCTCTCTCTCTCTCTCTCACTCTCTCTCTCTCTCTCTCTCCCTCTCTCTCTCTCTCTCTCTCTCTCTCTCGCTCTCGCTCTCGCTCTCGCTCTCCATAATAGCGCAAAGGACCAAATGTCCTTGTCAATTATGTTATACCTTATGAAAGAAATAGTTAACACCAATATTTTAACAGAAGAAAAGTTGGATTTTGTAATGTGGGCGTATAACTCAGACATTAATCTCAGGATCATCTTCTTTAAATGTTCATTAATTTTCTGGACACAGTATTACGCCCCAATGTGTTTGTGTGTTAGTTATTTGACCTATGCTGGTTTAATCTAAAATTATGAGATTCGTGGTACTATCTCAGTGGTTAGTTACGAAAGTTGTGGGTTCATCAATTTTTGTTTAGGGGTGTCTATCTAGTTGGTCATGCGTCGAAGTACACTTGTTCCTGCAACAGGGCGCTGTCGCCATTTTGAGGTAACAGGTTCTAATCCCGGTCGGTAACTACAGCTTTCAATGTTTATGTTGTCTAGTGTGTTCTTTGGTGTCTACCTCCTTCATCTACTTCTATGACCAAGTCGATGAATTCAATAATGTGCGGGCAATCATTTCATCAGCCTCAGTAGTACAGTGACTCGCACGCTTTCTGCCGTCTTACTGGCCATGAATTCGAATCCATATCGAATCGGGTTAAACACAATTAATTGGGCGATCGAGCCAGCCTAAATGGATATCAGGAAATGATCTGGAAAGTGAAGGCGGCCGGCTAGATATTGATCTCGTCAGCCATTGGTATAAAATAAAAACAGGGGACTAACCCATAGCAAAATACGCCACAAGAAAGAAAGTTAGATGCATATGCTTTAAGGGACGTCGCAGTCAAACCAGGCATTTTTTGGCTGTTTGAGATTTCTTGGCAAATTTACATTCATTAGTTTGCCTGCCATTGCTTTCTGAACGACCGGGACTCATACCATTGTGTGAAAACCAGCTAATAGTGGTCTGCTTCTAAATCGCTCACAGCTGTGTTTCGAACGAGGTATGCGGGATTGCGAATCGCGTTCGTAACCCTTTTGCTAAGTGCTGGCAGGGCTGGTAAAGGGTCCTATGATAGCATCATATGAAGATGCCTGACCCAGATTAGGAGCAGAAATAGGCCGCGCCATGCCTGCATTTTAGAAGATGAAATGTGCCTGATGTAATTAGTCACTTTTCATTTAATGTCAGAGAGAGAGAGAGAGAGAGAGAGAGAGAGAGAGAGAGAGAGAGAGAGACAGACAGACAGACAGAGAGAGAGAGAGAGAGAGAGAGAGAGAGAGAGAAGAAAGAAAGGAAGAGAGTACTGAAATGCTGTATTAAACCTGTTCTGCTAAATGGCAGTGGACTTTGGAATGAAGGCATCTAACACAGACATATTACACCTCAGCATTCTCTTCTCTAAATGTTCGTTAATATACTGGACATAGTATATCGGTCCGACGTGATTGTGTGTTTGTTATTCGACCTATGCAGGTTTAATATACAATTCTGAGACCCATGGGACTATCTCAATGGTTAGATGCGAATTCTGTCCATATCCCATTGTTGTGGCTTCATGTGGATGATAGACCTGGCTGATGAAGACACCTTTTTAGGGGTGTCTAGTTGGCCTTGCGTCAAAGCACACTTGTTCATGCAGCGAGGCACGGTCGTTATTTGGAGGTGACAGATTTTAATTCCGGTCGGTAATTACAGCTTTCAATGGTTATGTTGTCTAGTGCGTTAATGTTTATGTTGTTTAGTGCGTTCTTTAATCTCTACTTCATTCTCCTACTTCTATGAGCGGTAAATAATACACGTGTGTTTATTTATGAACTGGCCTATCAAGCAGGAAGAGCTTGGAGGCAATGGAGATGTGGTTTCTGAAACGAGTATTTAGGACTGCCAGAGAAACTAACAACGAAGAGTCTAATGTGTATCTATTGCCCCATACAACACACAGTGATTAGTCTTTACAGGTACTATACTAATTTACTATGTATAAGTTCATCGGTTGTTTTAAACACCAGACATAGTATAACAGTGTTAAAAATTAGTTGCATATACAGGAGGCGCAGCCATCTTGGCATTTTTGGCTGTTCATGATTTCTCGGCAAGTTTACGTTCCGTAGTTTGCCATTGCTTTCTGAACAGTGTACAATAAAAAAGAGACAACAGTGTTCTTCGGCAATATACGATAAGAGAGGAATTGGAACACATCGTGACGACTGGAAACAGCAGTGGTGGAAGAGGGAGAGGCAGGCCGAGAGAAATGATGTTGAATGTTCAGCCACGGTGGCAAGGAGAAACATGATCAATAAAATTGATCCAGAACACCAAAGATTGAGATACATGGAGAGGCATGAACGATGATCATGATAATAATAATTATGACTGGTGCTGTATATTTTTCCACCACTGTCCTATTTATTTAAAATAGCAAACAGAGAGAGAGAGAGAGAGAGAGAGAGAGAGAGAGAGAGAGAGAGAGAGAGAGAGAGAGAGAGAGAGAGAGAGAGAGAGAGAGAGAATCTACACATGGACAAACACACTGGAACTGTTCTACATAATTCATCATAGCCATAATGAGTTGTCCAACAAGGGAATGGACCAGGCTTGGAGGAGAGAGAAAAATCGAAAACAGAGCAAGCACTATGCCAAGCACAAGGCGGGCTTCCCTCGCTGGTTCCCAACCGTAGCTTTTGTCAAAGCAGGGATTAGCTCTCCAGAAACAAACAACAATACGGCGGACATCGTTTTTACATTTGAGAAGTCTGCTTGTTGACCTACTTTTCCCTCTCTTCTCTCGTTGTCTTGGCCAAGAAGAAGTTTGTCCAGAAATGTAGGACATCTCATTTCATTAGGGATTTTGAGTGTGTGATAAGGTTCATGGAAACTGACTTGTTAGTCTCATGCCCGTCCTGTTGTTAGCTTGCTTTATGATCTAGAGTAGTGTAGCCTCGAATATGGTCTGCTTTTGTTGTTTTACCATTTTGAGCATCGTAGTCTCGTGTATGCACTTTCATTTGTTTACTTTATGATGGAGAGAATTGTTGTCTCACGTCTGTCAGTTTGCTTTATGCTCTTCAGTATTGTAGTCTGTCTATCTGAACCGTTATTAGTTTACTTTATAATCTAGTCTAAAGTATTGTTGTCTCACGCCTGTCAGTTTGCTTTATAATCTTCAGTATTGTAGTCTAATGTCTATCTGTCCCGTTATTAGTTTACTTTATAATCCACAGTATTGTAGTCTCATGTCTGTCGTATGTTGATATGCTTTATAATTCAGAGAATTGTAGTCTTACGTATCTCCTGTTATTAGTTTACTTTATAATCTAGAGTATTGTATTAGTTGATAAGAGGCTACGCTGATAATGGGATGAACGCTGTCGGACGAGGGTGTCGTCCGCTAGCGGAGGAAAAAAACTGGCATTCCGCAAGACTGGACATTCAGCATTCAAGCCTACATAATGTTATGCCTTTATCCCTTTGCCTCTATTTCCCGCGAACGAAAGAATAAGAAGCATTAACACAGCATTGCAATGCTACACCCCAAACACCAGAGACAAATTAAGGGTGGATACAACAGACAATGCTGGCATGACCTTGCATCCACACAGTTCACTTAACCCCGGGAAGTTAACCACGTGAACAGTGTTATAATATGACAATTACTGTTTATGTTAATATATTATGTGTGTCTGTCCTCTTTGAAACCGCCCAGATCGGGACATAAATCGATCAGGCGTTTCTTGTTCTATCTTCTTCTGCTTTTTTATGTTGTCCTGCTGATTTTGCCGTGAAGCGTCACAGAGAGAAGATAGATGTAATTTTCAGCGCTTTCCCGTGTTGTTGCCTGTACTAACGTTATCTTTGATTTATTTTGTTTTACGCCATTCAACCAATTCTTTCCGGGTCGTCCTTCTTTCTGTAGGAGGAGAAAACATTGCTGTGTTTTTTTATTTAGTTCATTCACTCGCTTTGGACTCAAGCATAGTGCATACATGCTACTACTTCTAGTGCAATAGTCTGATTTTTGCGTGTAGATTAGCTTTACCTATTACCAGAGCCCCTCGCCATCAGGCGAACCCACTCCAATTTCTGAGATACTTGTGATTTACATCCCAAAGTCAAGGACGAGAAGTCAGTATTTTAATCCAACTGACCGGTGTAGGGGTTGAATCCGCTACCTCGGCATCAGCACACCGGAAGTTTAGGAACGAATGCTCTAATCCAGTGGTTCTCAACTTTTTTTGGCCCATTCCCCCCTTCACCATATTTTAAGAACGCCATTCCCCCCCCCCCCCCCTTCCTATCAAAAATTTGGCCCGTTCCCCCCTTCACCGTATTTTCAGAACGTCATTCTCCCCCTTTCATATTTCCTATCTAAAAATCCCCTCCCCCTTACACAGTATACGGAAAAGTGGAAGGCAAATGTAATAGCATATACTAAAACAAGTCTAGACATCCACATAAAACATGATTTGTGGGTCTACTTACTTTATAAAATGAATTTTAGAAGGACGAGACATACATAACTGTAAAGTATGAAGGGAAAAACTATGTCAAGTAATCGGTTCTTGTATTAACACGATCTTGAAATGGTCTTCATTCCCCCCCTGGAAACCATGAAATTCCCCCCTGGGGGGGGGGGGGAATTCCCCACCGATTGAGAACCACTGCTCTAATCAGTCCGACCATACTGATCTCCAATACCGTGTATAGAAACGATTATACAAAGTCAGCAAAATACGCCATGTCCCATTAACTCCAGATCTCAACACATTATAAGAAAAACAAAAACATATCATGGCAACTGGAAGGTAGAGGAAGACAGTGAGAGATCATTCCTGACAGCCTTTTGTACGGCACGAAAGGCTATTCGCTCACGAATTAATACTCGCTTTTGGAGATAGCAAGATTTGGAGAAGCATTATTGCCAGTCGGAAAGGCACTTGATGTACAATAATTTGTGTTAGAGTGGATTTGAACATGAACCGACATCACAACAGTGGCGAGATTCCCACGCGCTCTTCGTTCACAGCTTCAACAACCAGCGAAGAGTCTCCGTACTAGTGGTCCCAGTTGTAATTTGATTGTGTGTCAGTCTACTGATAGTCGGTTAAACCGTCTGGTCACTCCCTGCCTCACTATTCTCACCAGGCAATGATGGTGTGTCTGTTTAATTGGTGTTAGATTGTCTGGAGCAGTAGTTACCAAGCCTTTCGAGCAGAGGGCCATATCTACTATTTTCGGTAGTTAAGCGGGCCACAACGTTATAAAATTATAAAAGTCGTGCAATATCATTCTTACCTTTCTAACTTAAATTTTAAATCAGTTTCGAAAATCACTATTAATGTAAATAATT
Source organism: Cepaea nemoralis (assembly GCA_014155875.1). Taxonomy (NCBI): domain Eukaryota; kingdom Metazoa; phylum Mollusca; class Gastropoda; order Stylommatophora; family Helicidae; genus Cepaea; species Cepaea nemoralis. The sequence continues at coordinate 92,765 of JACEFZ010002323.1, forward strand.
TACAATTGTAACTGATCTTCGTAACCAGTTACTGAAGTTCAGATGCCAGTTTATCAATGTCTGGGCACAAATCTGTTGTGCCCAAAGTCATAAGCGCAGCTAGATTACTGTCGGTGAGTCTGGAATGTTGCTTGTTTTTTTTTTTTTTTAAATAAGAGTTAAAGCGGAAAATGACTGCTCGAGGCCTCGCGTGCCACTTTCTGACAGCTGGCGGGCCACAAATGACCCGCGGGCCGTGGTTTGGGAACCTCTGGTCTGGAGGATCTCCAGTCCGTCCGTCCTTCCGTCCGTCCGTCCGTCCGTCCGTCCGTCCCGTCCGTCTGTCTGTCTGGCTGGCTGGCTGGCTGCCTGCCTGCCTGCCTGCCTGCCTGCCTGCCTGCCTGCCTGCCTGCCTGCCTGCCTGCTTACTTCGATTATATCACTGGATTTTCTTTCTCGATCCCATCTCACCAACTTCATTTTGTCGTCTTTTCAGAGATTGATAGTCTGCAGATGTAGATCATGTCAGTCTGTCACAGAGATTGGCTAAGTCTGCAGATGTAGATCGTCTCAGTCTGTTACAGAGATTGGCTAAGTCTGAAGATGTAGATCGTCTCAGTCTGCTACAGAGATTGGCTAAGTCTGCAGATCTAGGACATCTCAATCTGTTACAGAGATTGTTTAAGTCTGCAGATGTAGATCATGTCAGTCTGTTACAGAGATTGGCTAAATCTGCAGATGTAGATCATGTCAGTCTGTCACAGAGATTGGCTAAGTCTGCAGATGTAGATCGTCTCAGTCTGTTACAGAGATTGGCTAAATCTGCAGATGTAGATCATGTCAGTCTGTCACAGAGATTGGCTAAGTCTGCAGATGTAGATCATGTCAGTCTGTTACAGAGATTGGCTAAATCTGCAGATGTAGATCATGTCAGTCTGTTACAGAGATTGGCTAAATCTGCAGATGTAGATCATGTCAGTCTGTTACAGAGATTGGCTAAGTCTGCAGATGTAGATAATCTCAGTCTGTTACAGAGATTGGCTAAGTCTGCAGATGTAGATCGTCTCAGTCTGTTACAGAGATTGGCTAAGTCTGCAGATGTAGATCGTCTCAGTCTGTTACAGAGATTGGCTAAGTCTGCAGATGTAGATCGTCTCAGTCTGTTACAGAGATTGGCTAAGTCTGCAGATGTAGATCGTCTCAGTCTGTTACAGAGATTGGCTAAGTCTGCAGATCTAGGACATCTCAATCTGTTACAGAGATTGTTTAAGTCTTTTGTTATATTATGCTTATCTCTCTTTAATTCTCTTCCCCGCTTATTACCATGTCTTCCACTATTTCCTTGTGGGTTATAAACAAGGGCGTGTCTATTTATACTATTCTCAAGTTGTCTCAGTGTGCGTCCTACCCAATGCCAGAGTATTTTCCTCACTTCTTGATTCACTAGAATTTGTCTAGTTCTCTCCATGAGCTTCGCATTAGTGGCCCTAAACCCCGTACCGCAAGCTTGTCTGAGGTCGCTGAGCCCAGACGAAGAGAATCCAGTAGCAACAATTAATCTTAACAGTTTCACTGTCGTCTCAGAACATCAGGGACAAACGACACGGGGTCGATTTACTTCCCATGAGCCTCTTCTCTTCTATTGTATCTCTTTTTTGTTTTGTTTTAATGGAGTATCAGGTCAGTAATTGGCTGTATCAAAGTTCGTCTGCTGTAGTACGTGTCTTTGAAGAGAGAGAGAGAGAGAGAGAGAGAGAGAGAGGGGGGGGGGGGGGCTCAGTGATTATGCCGTCTGCTTCTCCCTCTGAAGGTCATGGGTTCGTTCTCCAGACCGCGTCTTTCAGACCGAGTGCATTTTGTCCCGGAGACTCCCAGGGAAAAGTGCGATGTTCTCGACAAGCGGCTTGCCCATCTGCGAAGAGAGACCGAACCTAATTGGGTAAAACCCGGTACAATGAAGTCAACCATCTCTACTTTAGTACTCAAGTTATAGTTAGTCTGTGTTGTGAGATTGTTCACTGAGATCCAAACACATCGAGCAGTTAGCTCCCTTCACTACCAATCAACTCACCATGTATTTGGTGGTTTCTTCTTCTTCTTCTTCTTCGTTCATCCGGATTTTTTTTTTCGGATGTGACTGCGTTGTGCCTGTTTACAGCAGAGCTGCGTTCTTGCGCCGTTAGGCCGACACATCCGACTTCTGCGGGCATTTGTTGACCGGGTTAACCTTCCCGGGATTTGGTGGTTTCTAATTACG
>JACEFZ010002323.1:100000-110000 GCA_014155875.1 Cepaea nemoralis
CTCTCTTTTCCTCTCTCTTTCTTTTGCCATCTCTCTTTTGCTCTCTCTTTCTCTCTCTCTCTCTCTTTTGCTCTCTCTCTCTCTTGTTCTCTCTCTCTCTCTCTCTCTCTCTCTCTCTCTCTCTCTCTCTCTCTCTCTCTCGCCGCCACTTTCAATTCTCATCTACGTCGACACATACCGATGTAAGATAGTTGCATATCCTTTACAGGACCTCGCAGTCAACACCAGCATTATTTGCTGTTATGATGTCTTGTCAAGTTTACGTTCAGTAGTTTGCCATTGATTTCTGAACTACCGGAACCCTTACCAATTCGTAAAAAAGCAAACGCAACGCGATCTGCTGCCAAATCGCGCGCAGCTGTGTTTCGAACGCGGGTATGCGGGATCGCGAATCGCGTCCGTAACACCTTCGCCACGGAGAATGTGTGGTTTCAGTGCCATTAGTGTTAGTACTGGCACTGTGTTCACAGCCAGGGAACGCGTGAGCAGACAGCATGGGCGCCGCCAATAAGGGTGGACGTTCAAACATGAATGAGTGTTGCAACACACGGAACAGTGGCAGTAAACTATTACAGACAAATACAGCCAGATGGGGCACATTAGTATAGTCGCTAGGGGCTGGGTTTGTGGACCAGAATGGGCTCTGGTCGGGGGGGGGGGGTGGATGCTAGGTGGGGACTGTGAGAGCCGTAGAGAGTGCAAGAGTTAGAGAAAGCAAATAACAGAAAATAAAGAGAGAGAGAAAGAGAGAGTGAGAGAGAGAGAACTAAAACAGATATAAAGCGAGAAACATAGAGAGAACTGAAAGAGATTACTGAAATAGAGAGAGTACTGAGAGAGAGAGAGAGAACTGAGAGAAAAAGAACTTACAGAGAGACTACTGAGAGAGCGAGAGAGAGAGAGAGAGTACTGAGAAATATAGAAAAAGAGAACTTACAGAGAGACTACTGAGAGAGCGAGAGAGAGAGAGAGTACTGAGAAATAGAGAAAAAGAGAACTTACAGAGAGACTACTGAGAGAGCGAGAGAGAGAGAGAGTACTGAAAAATAGAGAAAAAGAGAACTTACAGAGAGACTACTGAGAGAGAGAGAGAGTACTGAGAAATAGAGAAAAAGAGAACTTACAGAGAGACTACTGAGAGAGAGAGAGAGAGAGAAAGAGTGGGGGGGGGGGGGGGGGGGGGGTGGGAGGGTCGGTGGGTGAAAGATCAAGAAACACACAGAAGCAGAAAAAGACAGCGAGGAAAGAAACTCGAAAAGAATGTTTATCAATGAGGCTACATCTGACATTTAGCCCGGCATTGATTTCAGTGCCATTAGTTATATATATATATATATAATGTATAGCATACTATAAAAAGCCGAATCCTGGACTTTGTACTCACGACAGAAAAGAAAGTTGAATTCCTTCTATATGAGATGTCTGAGACGTAGCCTGGGCATATCATGGAAAGACCACATAACAAACAAACACGTGCTTGAAAGATCGGATATTACCACAGTGCACTCCCTCCTCAAGCAGAGACACCTCAGGTGGCTGGGCCATGTATCTCGAATGGAGGATGAACGTATTCCCAAAGATCTCCTATACGGAGAACTACCCACAGGGAAGAGGCCAATCGGAAGACCCCTAAATGCGATATAGGGTTTGGTGTAAACAAGATATGAAAAACCTGGGCATAGACCCAGACACGTGGGAAAGAGTTGTAACATACAGATTTTCCTGGAGAAGAGATGTACGAAACGGACTGGTTGGATCAACCTGATCCAACAAACTGAGGATAGAAGGCACAGGCATAAAATGCAGTCACTTACTGCGGGACCAGCCTCGTCTTACAGATACGGAAACTTACAGAGAATTTCACTCTCGCATTGGACTATACAGTCACCAGCGGCACAACTCTATAGTCCTATAGGACTGAAAGAGGCCTACTACTACTACTACTACTACTACTACTACTACTACTACTACTGCTGCTGCTGCTGCTGCTGCTGCTGCTGCTGCTGCTGCTGCTGCTGCCGCCGCCGCTATGACTACCACTACTGCTACCACTACTATAAAATGCTGTATAAAATGCAGTTGTTGCTCTTCCTGTTCTGTCCTCTGGTAGCCATGGTAGCTCACTAGTTAGCGTGCTTGCATGCTGGCCCGGTGGGCATGTATTCTGTCCTCTGGTAGCCATGGTAGCTCACTAGTTAGCGTGCTTGCATGCTGGCCCGGTGGGCATGTATTCTGTCCTCTGGTAGCCATGGTAGCTCACTAGTTAGCGTGCTTGCATGCTGGCCCGGTGGTCATGTATTCTGTCCCCTGGTAGCCATGGTAGCTCACTAGTTAGCGTGCTTGCATGCTGGCCCGGTGGGCATGTATTCGAATCCCATTTGAGACTAGAATATTTCTGATTGACCTTCACTTCCAGGTCGCCCCAGCCTAGAACTATGAGTACCATATAATTTTATGGGAAGAAAAGGCGATCAGTGTGATATTGACCATACTATTCATCGACTGTTGGTTAAGTTGAGTTGAGTTAAGAACCGACATCACTGCACTCAGGACATTCCCATACACGCTCCGTCCCCTCGTTCAACAGCCAGCGAAGAGTCACACTACTAATGTTGGTCTAAAATAACACATATACCTAATACGCCCATATGGCATGAACATTTTTTTTATAGCTCATGATGTTCTTTGTTTCTGTGATACATCTACCAACTGATGTTGTCCATGTTTACATTTATAGGCACTTGAATGTCCGCATTTGTCCCAGATTAATACCATTGACTTTAATTTCATGCAGGTAGGATCCGTTTCTCTGATATTAACATCATTTATGTCTTTTTGTTATTTAAATTAAGGTCCAGTTTGTCACTTTCTACAATTACTATTCCGCATGCTTGATTGATACAGGCATTGATATTACACCTTTCGAGAAAGGCGCCGCTGGTCGCGTTGATAGAGGGGGAACAAATCAGGTATGGGTTAAAGACGAAGAAGAAAATTATTACAGATAGCTCAAGACACTGAACGTGTAAGATGTCAGTTGGTGCGTGAATGTGGAGATGACCATGTTTTCACGTGCATCCATTGTGGACGAACATTTCCCGCGCGAATGGGTCTGATCAGTCACATTGGCTTTTTTTTTTTTTTTGGTAGCACAATGTGACAAACTGTCGGCTGTCAAGACAGCCAGGTGCCAGTAGTGTCTATCGAAATCTATAGTTCAATTTGGCTTGCTACCACCAAAACGATGTCATCAGCAAAATTTAAGCTGTTTCTGTTATGCCAACCAGCCTAGATCATTGTCATATTTTTTATATGCTCATTATATTAATTTTTCACGTTATTGTGAAAGAACATTATCTGCTTATCGGTACGTCTATTTGTTTGTCAGAGTATTTCTCTAGTTCTTCGGCCCGCGAAACATTGTTCGCATACTTGTTTTTATACATTTTAAAGGATAATTACCTCTCCGTTCTTTTGGCCGGTTCTTGATTTCAAACGTAATCCTGCCTGCCTGTCTGTCTGTTTGCAGCTTTATACCTCTCTGTCTCTATCTCTCTCTGTCTCTCTCTTCTACTTGTTAGTCAGTTTTTCTGTTTATTTATATTATATTGTGGTATTCGTGGATGCATTTTGTGTTGGCATTCTGGCGGCGGCATTATGCACAGTATACCTGTGCGAGCTTGTTGGATTGCCGAGACTCCTGTCTATTCCACTTTTCACATTGGACAGTGAAGAGCATTTTGTGTGACGTTCGCTGGGACCGGAATGGAGCATAATGGGGACGACCCGTTGCCGTGAAGTTGGAACCTCGACTAACTAACTAACTAACTAACTAACTAACTAACTAACTAACTAACTAACTATAACTAACTAACTAACTTAACTAACTAACTAACCAACAACCTGTCTGTCTGTCTGTCTGTCTGTCTGTCCGTCCGTCCGTCCGCCCGTTCATCCGAAACCCCGTCTGCCTGCCTGCCTGCCTGTTTGCCTGCCAGTTTGCTTGCCTGTAAATCCCTTTTCTACTCATTTGTCAATCTTAGTAGTTATTTACTGTTATGTCTGTTTGTTTGTCTGTATGTTTATCTCTCTCTCTCTCTCTCTCCTCTCTCTCTCTCTCTCTCTCTCTCTCTCTCTCTCTCTCTCTCTCTCTCTCTGTGTGTGTGTATATCACTCTCTTCTACGCGGATTTCTGTTTATTTGATGTTATATCTGTCAGTCTGTCTATTTATACATAAGTTAATTTATTTGTTTGTCTGTCTTTATGTCTGCCAGTCAGTATATATGCCCGCCTTTCTGTCTTGCCGCCTGTCCTCTTGGCTGCCAACTGTTTGCGTGTGTTTGTTTTATTCTCTCGCTCACCCCCAAACCAACTGTTAGTGTATGTTTGTTTTCTTCTCTCTCTCTTTCCTCCCCCCTCCCCCACCCAATCCATTTTCCACAGACCTCATGTTAATATTTGTTGTAAAAAACCGGCTGCCACTGCCCTCTCCCGTCCTTTGACTAATTCCTGATTTCAAACATTTTAGTGCCCCAGACTTAATGATTTATTCCTGGTCGTTATCTGAGTCCTGGCGACTTCTGGGTCAAGTCTGGTCGTTAGTACTCCAGCTGTGACTGGTCCTCTTATCTAGAATGCTGACTTGGCGTCTGCCACTAACACCCGGGTATTATAGGATTAGAGAAACGCATAAGAAAGCCAGATTAGGCGGCTACATGACCACATCGTCAACATCTACTTCATCAACCTCGTCGTCGTCGTCATTATCCGTTAGGTCCCCTGTTGGGCCTGATGGAAAGTCCCATCTGGGGCCTGAAGAAAAGTCCCATCTGGGGTCTCAAGCGAGGTTGCATCTGGGGTCTCAAGAGAGGTTCCATCTGGGGTCTCAAGCGAGGTTCCATCTGGGGTTTCAAGCGAGGTTGCATCTGGGATCTCAAGCGACCTTCTATGTGGAATGTCAAGCGAGATTGCATCTAAGGTCTCAAGAGACCTGGGACCATAAGAGAGATTATAACTTGGGCTTAAAGGCAGGTTCCATCTGGGTTCTCAAGAGAGGTTCTTCTTCTGCTTCTGCGTTCATCCGGGGAGGTTTTTTTCCTTCTTTTTCGAACGTGATTTCGTTGTGCCTGTTTACAGCAGAGCTGCGTTATTGCGCCGTTAGACCGACACATCCGATTTCTGCGGGCATTTGTTGACCGGGTTAACTTTCCCGGGGGTTTCGTAAGACGTTTGACTCTGTTGTGGTGTTATCCCCCATCCCAGCTGGCTCATTTAGAACAGCCGAAGACATAATGGTCATCCATCAAGGGAAGGCAGGTGCAGACCATGGGCATTCCTCGCCATCCAAGGAGGCTTCTATAATTGCAGAGCCGACACATAGCTTGAAATCACTAGTTTTTCACCAAAACATCTAAGAAATGTCGCCGCTTTCCATGATTTGAGTTGCTTTTGGACCTATCAAAGACATATTCCTTGGGTGGGGGTAAATATAAGACGGCAGGAAAAATTTCATAACGGTGCAACAGACAGTTTTCAAAATAATTGATCGTGAATGAAGGCATTTATGTCTGGACAGACTATAACGCCAAGCCCTCTTATCTTTTGCCATCTCCTGCCGCTCCTATAATGTCCTCCTATTTTATTCACCTGTTTCTATTTCTCGTCGCCGTGTCGCTTAAAATAAGTCGCTTAAAAGTCGACAAGATCGACTTCATTGCACTGGGTGTTTATCCCATATCCCTCAGTCTCTTTCCGCAACACGGAATGCGACTGTTTCGCGCACCGAAGGTTGTGGGTTCGATTCCTGGCTACGTCTTTCGGTTAACGAGTACATTTTTTCTCGAAGACATCTGGGGGTCGTTGCTAGAGCTACAGAGTGCTTTGTGCGACGCTTTCGGCAGGCTGCCCTGCGGAAAGAGACCGAACCATATGTGACAAAACCTGGTGCAATGAATTGGATCCTCTCGACCTTTAAGACTTTTTTAAGACTGATCAGTTGGACTAAAATGTTAACGTCACGTCCTTGACTTGGGGACGTAAATTACAAGTAACTCAGAAGTCGGAGTGGGTTCGCCTGATATCGAGGGACGCTAATAATAAAGAAAGCGAATCCACACGCAAAAATTAGTCCAGTGCTCTAGAAGATTCAGCACGTTTATGGACTACGCTTGAGTCCTAAGCGAGCAACGGAAACAAATAGTAAAAAAAAAACTGTGTAGTTGGTATACATACACATTAAATAAAAACACAGTACACATAAGAGACAAGAAATAAAAAATGTACAAAGCTGACGTAAATTAATAATAACCATGTTGTCCTCATGACAATCATCAAGTCACAGCATTCTTTCGAAATGGTGCCTCGGAGATTCAGCAATGCGTCATCAATCGCAACAATTATGTTAGGGCGGCTGCCAAACTGGCTTTGTTGTCCCCACTCTCTTCAAATATGCTGCTGTGTGTGTTTTTTTATAAATTATTTATAGACTGGCAGATATGACCAAACTAATCTGGCTAATTGAGGAAGAACAAATGGAGTCTGAACATAGAAAATAGTGTGTGTAGCACATAGATATAGAATGGAAACTGCGAAAAAAAATCAGAGATAGTTAACACAGATACAGTGTACATAACATACAACGAACGCAAATCTGGCTAACGGAAATCACAGTGTGAAAATAACAAGGATAATAATGATAACAACGTAAAAATAAGATACCAATAAGTTACACCCCAACACAACTAATCGACGAATTTGGTATTGTTATATCCTGCTGCAGCGGTTACTTCTATTATCTAGTACACAGATGGTGTTTGTCCATGAAGAATGATGGTGACCATTCATTTCATCCAGTGGGGTTGAAGGTTTGGAGCCGTGAGTTCTAAGATGGCCGGTAAGACCTATTTTGGCTCGAAATGTTCTTTGACAATGTGGGCAAAGAATGCTTGACGTTCCAGGGGGAGGATCTCTTGGAGTGGTTTTTCTGTCCAGTCTTTTTCCACAGCTGTTGCAGTTATGGTTGCTTCACATGTGTCTACACCCTCAGTACATAGATAGTCAAGTATTGTAATATGTTCTGTTTATTACTATTATTGTAAAGTATCCTCTGTCAGATATTCTTTTACATTATATTTGTTACCGTTTTCATGCCTTGTGCGTGTGCGCTTTGTTTAGCGCTCACTTGATCTGAACTCAAGCGTAGTCCATACACGCTGCTTCTAGTGCACTGGACTGATCTTTGCGTGTGGTTAAGCTTTCTCTATTACCAGTGTCCACTGCCACCAGACGAACCCACTCCGACTTCCGGGGTACTTGTAATTTACGTCTCCAAGTCAAAGACAAGATGTCAACATTTTAGTCTTGTTTGTTTATTTATTTTGTGTTGTTGATCTGTTGATCGGGATACTTGGTGCAGTTGCAAAAACTTGTAAGAAATGTCTAGTTCAAGCCGTTGTGTGTTCCCAAATATACCCAGCACTGATAATACAAACAGTCCCTGTCTGGCTTAGTTTAAGAAACGTGTAATTATCCCTGCCACGTCCACTACCATGTATTTCTATGATGGCCCTGACTCATTGTTTACCGCCGTGTGTTTGGTCCAGCCGGCGACGTGTCCACGGTCTGGTTAGTGATACTCTGACACTGAGCTGGCATGCCTTCCTTGGAGACCCGGCCATTGTTCTCCGGCAGCTCCTAGTCCTACTCGACCCTTGTTCTCATCTTCTTGCCCTTGGTCTGGTCGGCAGAGATAGCGCCGGACCTCCATGGTTGCGCACGCGTTTGTTTGGAGTCCAGCTGGACACTTGGTAGAAGAAAGCTGTGTCGGGAAATGTTATAGGAAATAAAGATGGTCGGTGTGACATTAACCTCATTACTCATCAAATACTTATTGTTCTATAAAACATATGGGGCTAGTACCTCTATCATGTTGACATGTGCTACTCTATCTTTGTGTAGTCAATAAAGCAAAGATGTATATCTTTATTTACTTTTATATAGCGTTCAGTTGCTGTTCTCAGCATGTACACAGCATTTACTGCACCCTTGCCTTCTACAAACCCACGTTGTTCTTGTCCTTTTTCGGGTTGTATTATCTTCCTAACTATTTGCATGACTATTTTTAGCAAAATCTTCGTGATGTGGCTCATTATACTAAATACCAAATACACCACAAAGCGTGTAATATAGTCCTCTGCATTTTCAGTGGAAATGTTGGAGACAATTGCATGGAATAGTTGATCAAATACTGTACTTACGGCGGGGCAGGCTCACGCCTATTTTTGTTTATGTCTAGTCTTTCCAGAGGACATCTGTTTACAATGGGTACATGAAAATGTTTTCCTTATTTGTAGCTTCATTCAAGTTATGTTAGTCGCATGTCCTTGTTAGGACGTCGCAGCCAATCCCAGAATTGTTAGGCTGCTTGTAATTTTATAGGCAGTATTATGTTCACTAATTTGGCATTGCTTTCTAAATGACCGACGCTTATACCATTGTGAAAATCAACTCCAGACTGTATGTGTCCAAATCGCCTGCAGAAATCTATGTCGGAAATGACGGCTTGTTGGTCATAGCGAGCTACCGAGTTATAGGCGGCGACAGAGACACAACGGCCGGCAGAGAAGCCTTAATTTACAGTGATCAAAAGAAGGTGCAGTGGTAATGTTGGCAGATGCACCGGATGCACAATGTTGGCCTCTCAGAGAGCGGGGTGGCTTCCAGGCAAGCACATATGGCGATGTTAATGTAAGATAAGTGCCATACACGAAACGTCCCTAAGGTGGGTGTGCCAATGTACGACATACCGAGAAAAACGCCTCAGAGTCATGACCCAGGCGGGCCGCCCATGGAGAGGGAAATGGCGGTAGAGGGGCCGAAGCATTCTGTGTGAGGGGATAACTTTTGATGATCGGAAACCTCCTGCCTTGCTTGCTCCGCGGTGGAGTGCATACTATGAACCTGGTATGTCGGGATTGTGAACCTGTACACTGCCACTAGCGACAGACGCAGACTCCAGGCAAAATGTTTCTATTTGCGCGTTCTCAGTGTGTTAGTTTTTCATTTGCTGATCTTGACGCTGAAAGGTGTTTATCTTTGCTGAATTACCTTGTATACCTTTTGATGCTGTTTTTATTAATTCATTATCTTAGAACTATCGCACACATGATGGGTGGTTAATGGAAACAGGTATATAGTACGAGGGAGAGAGATAGAGAGAGAGAGGAATAAGAGAGAGGGATACGAGAGAGAGAATTATGAAGGAGAGAGATAGAGGGAGAGGTAGTGGAGAGACGGATAGAGGGAGGGAGAAGAGAGACGAATGGAGGGGAGAGAGCAAGAGATAGGGGAGAGAAAGAGGGAGAGCGGGTTGGAGAGGAGAGAGAGAGAAAGAGAGGGGGGAGAGATAGAGGGACGTGTGGGAAGAGAGAGAGAGAGGAATGAAGGGGAGAGAGAAAGGGACGGGGCAGGATGGAGTTGAGAGAGAAGGATATGGGCAAAAGAAAGGAGAGAGAAGGATTGAAGAGAGAGAAAGAGTGAGAGAGAGAGAGAGAGAGAGAATAGTGTACATTCTGACCAAGAAATGTATTTGCACACTCATTGTTACACAACATTAAAGAGTGCAGGTTGTCAGGACACAAGATTGTCCTACACAAGTCGGCAAGATTCTGCATTGATTACTTCGGTAAATCCAAGCTGCATAATTAGCTACGAAACCTACCCACACAGTCATCGGTCTACTTATCTACCTATCTACCTGCCTGCCTACCTACCTACGTACCTACCTCCATACCTACCTACGTACCTACCTCCCTACCTACCTACCTACCTACCTACCTGCCTGCCTGCCTACCTACCTACCTACCTACCTACGTACCTACCTCCCTACCTACCTACGTACCTACCTCCCTACCTACCTACCTACCTACCTACCTCCCTACCTACCTACCTATCTACCTACCTACCTACCTACCTACCTACCTACCTACCTACCTACCTTTC
>JACEFZ010002323.1:115000-145000 GCA_014155875.1 Cepaea nemoralis
AGCCCTGGAAACACATGGTGTCTTTGCAACTTGGCCTCCAGTATTTTCAGTAATAGACCTCCATATCTAATATTGTGACCAAGCCAAGATGCCTTTCCGTGTTTGATCTTCAATTGCTGTTGATTGTTTTTGTCTTTAAGGGTTCGATTCCTGGTTCGCCGTTCGCTACTGGTGGGAAAGACTGGTCACCTGTTCCTCCGCGCACTCAGGCCTACACAATATGATAGTCCTAGCATATCAGAGACCCATAGCGGGTTTCTGCTTCACGTCATTAAAAAAGGAAAAGGTGTTCATGAAGTCTCTTCCAAAGACTCAGTTGATTTTCTAAGTAATTTTACGTTCAGTTATTGCTTTGTGAACGAAAAGTCATCGTTGAAGTCCAACGGACCCGTGAGTAAGTTTCGTTCAGTTAATAACCGACATTACAGCACTCGTGACATTTCCATGCATGCTGCGTCCCCATCTTCATCAGCCATCGGAGACTCCCAATAATAATGGTACCAGTAACCGCCTGATTTTGTGTCCGTCTGGCCTTTCCTCGAAGTTCTGAGTATCGGACAGATCCTCCGGTCACTCCCTGCAGCGCCTTTCTCTCCAGGCCGCGATGGTCTATCTGTTATTTTGCACTATACACACGATATGACACATATAAGCCCCTATTCCACCGCCAGTGCACCAGACGCTTAAGGGCAAGCATATTAACCCCGCGGCCACGCAAACTTCTAAGAGTAGAATGGGTTCAGCAAAAGCTGCTTCACCACATTAATATTGCCATAAATTAGTTTATCAGTCGTCACAAAACTAGATCTTAATAGTAGGGTGACAAAAACACGATAGCAGTCGTCAAACTGAACAGTCTGCTTTCACATGACATCCGTGAGTGTGTGCATGTCAAGTTTGTGAATTTAACAGTTATATATAGCCGTAGTCGACGGAACCGGGAACCAGGCTTCTAGCTAAGTTTGGGAAATACGTGTCGAAACAGGGTAGCTGTCTTTGATAAGAGCAACGAGCATAGAATCAGCCAGGAGCCTAAACAAAACCACATGTGAGCGCCGGCTGCCGTAAAAAATAAGTTTACAGAGACTGGCAGGAGAGAGAACTGTTAGTTCGGTAGGTGTCTTCCACGGTAGTCTTCCCTTGCATGCCAGCGGATGTGGCTTATTGGCTCCGGACATGGCGATCTAAATCGGCGCGTGGTGTACTTAAGAGTTAACTTACTATGGGTATCGAACACAGCCCAACTTCGTAAAAATTTCAGAATCTTCTGGGAATTGTCTGGGCAGAAAATGCAAGGAGGAAGGGAATTGGTCACACTACTTCTTAAGTAAAGGATACTTTTACTCGACTTGAGGCTGTCGGGCATCCAGTGCTAGATCCATATTTGTATACACTAATCGGCACTTCAGTATCACACCGGCCGTCCTCATATATCGTGGGCTGGAATATGTGAAGTCTTACTACTTCACACCTGGACTTGGGGAGGTAAATTACAAGTACCTCAGAAGTCGTGGTGGGTTCGCCTGATGGCGAGAGACAGTGGTAATAGCTAATCATTTGCTTCAAGAACCCAATAAACAGCCAAAGAGATCAATGTTCAAGTACTACAAGAGGCCAATTCACAAAGACATTTCATTGCTGACTTCACAAGACACGGTGGCCGTGTGTTGGTCATGTTATAAGACAACGGGGGACGATATGGTCAAGCCACCTGCCTCGCGCTAACACACAAGACACAGTGGTCATGTGTTGGCCATATTATAAGAAACAGCGACGATATGGTCAAGCTACCTGCCTCGCGCTAACAAGGTCGTGGGTTTGTTGTAAGACTCCATGATTTGGTTCACGAGTGAAGGGTTTTCGGAGACCCTGGGAGCCACCACTGAAGCTAGATTGTTGATGCGGCACTAACGGCAGGCCAATCATACGGGTTAGAACTCAGTGCTATGAAGTCAATCGTTTGGCCTTGAGCCACTGTACGAAAGGATCTGGAGACGGTTGTGACAGCCGAGAGTGTTAGATACAGAGGTCGACAGAGTAAGACAATGCCTGGTGGGGCCTACAGAATGACAGGCACGAACAAACTTCATTGGTAAGCCAGTTTTATTAAGTACACACGAGACAGAGGTGTTTAGAGGAAGATGGTCATCTGCGCCGTTCGGCATTGCACATGATAATGACATTAAGGATATTTAGAACGATCGTCTCATTGTGCCAGTCGCCTTGGTACAGCTGCGGGGTTTTGCCACGTTGCTACTGTTCTTGTTGTCCATGTTACCTGTGTGTTTGTGCGCGCGTGTGTGCCTGATCTGCTCTCTGTCTACACCCACTCTCTCTCTCCCTACACCCACTCTCTCTCCCCCTACGTCTCTTTCTACCCCCCTCTCTCTGTGTCTACACCCACTCTCTCTCCCTCCGTCTTTCTTTCTACCTCTCTCTCTCTCTCTCTCTCTCTCTCTCTCTCTCTCTCTCTCTCTCTCTCTCTTTCTCTCAACTTGTACTGCGTTTATGATTCACATGTCTGTGCTCTTTACTTGAGGTATTTAACTCCACTGTCTGTCTGTCTGTCTGTCTGTCTGTCTGTCTGTCTGTCTGTCTGTCTGCCTGTCTGTCTGTCTGTCTGTCTGTCTGTCTGTCTGTCTGTCTGTGGTCGAACGGTCGGTTGATTGATCTGTTTGTATCTGCCTCTGTCGGTCTGAATCTGTCTCTGTTTGTCTTCTATCTGTCTGACTACTTTTCCCCAAGAAAACCTTGTATACTAAGCATTCTCCTATCTGTTGTACTGTATATACCCCTTAGCCTATAACAGTTGCCATTTAATCATTAGTGTTAATGAGTAATACAGTAATAATTGTAGTACATTTCACATGCGTTGATAATGCACGTATTATCGTTGTTGCTGTTGTCTTAAATTAACCTTATATCGGATTATGAACAGGAGAGATAACAAGGGCAGCGTGTTAGACGGGCCTACGTGCTCAATACTTCACTTTTTGAAAATGAAGTCTGTTCTGTCTGTCTGTCTGTCTGTCTGTCTACCTGTCTGTCTGTCTGTCTGTCTGTCTGTCTGTCTGTCTGTCTGTCTGTCTGTCTGTCTGTCTGTCTGTCTGTCGCTGTGTCTCTCTTATCCTATTTATTTCTTTTAATCTTTGATTCTCATTCTTTTCTTCTTTCTTGTGTTCTCTCTCTCTCTCTCTCTCTCTCTCTCTCTCTCTCTCTCTCTCTCTCTCTCTCTCTCTCTCCCTCCCCACCTCCTTCCAACCCTCCCAAAGCTATTTGACACACACGTACATCCAAATTCAGTTACCCCCTCCTCCCCCCCCCCCCCCACCCGAAAAGAACCGAACTATTTCTGAACCCTCCCCACCACTACCACCGGAGGTCTAAGAATAAGAGGAAATTAGGGGTAAAGAGGAGCTGCCGTTTCCACTTACTCGACAACCCAAGCTAAACTGTGCTGTAAGGAGGCATAGGCGAGGGAGGACGAACGGGAGAGAATATATGGGTTGCCATGGTTACGAGGAGTTTGAGTTTCAGCAGATCGCTGAGATGGGGCAGTTTAGGGGGGTAAAAATAGCCAGCCCTTTTAAACGTAGGTTTATTTCTTCACCCCTCCCTATCTAGCTGTGAACTCTTTTCTGATTTTTATGTTTTTCTTTTGTCTTTCGTTTCGTTTTCTCCGTTAGTTCCGTTCCTTTCATCACCAACAGCTGCCTTGTGTGCAGTGGCGGATATACATTTGAGAGCCGGGGGATATCTGTTGGTTATAGTTTGTGTGGAATGCTGCGGTATTGGGAGGGGGGGGGGGGGGGCTTTTTTAAATAAGGGAAGCACAATTACGTGTCGGTGTGTCGTTAATGGGGAGCGAGTGGCCGAGGGGGTAAGGAATCTGGCTTTGCGTATCAGTGGGTGTGGGTTTAATCCGCCGGGAGGGCGATGTAGTTGTATCTATCATATGTGGAATATAAACTGTAGCCGTGCTTGTTGCGGGGTGGCTGCTTGAACAGGCTTAGTTCAGGCATCAGCCTCCTGCGAAACCGTTGCAGCTCTCTGCAGAAATGGCATAAACTGCCATAATTATAGTTATTGAATCTCAGTGAAGTCATTATATAGGTACACACAACGATGTACTCAAGATGAACCAATCAGGCGAAGACAGTATGTAGGTACACATGGTGAACTGACCACGTGAAGACAGTAAGTAGGTACACATGATGAACTGATCACGTGAAGAAAGTATGTAGGTACACACGATGAACTGATCACGTGAAGACAGTATGTAGGTACACATGATGAACTGATCACGTGAAGACAGTAAGTAGGTACACATGATGAACTGATCACGTGAAGACAGTAAGTAGGACACACGATGAACTGATCACGTGAAGACAGTATGTAGGTACACATGATGAACTGATCACGTGAAGACAGTATGTAGGTACACATGATGAACTGATCACGTGAAGACAGTATGTAAGTACACATGATGAACTGATCACGTGAAGACAGTAAGTAGGTACATATGATGAACTGATCACGTGAAGACAGTATGTAGGTACACACGATGAACTGATCACGTGAAGACAGTATGTAGGACACACGATGAACTGATCACGTGAAGACAGTATGTAGGTACACACGATGAACTGATCACGTGAAGACTGTATGTAGGTACTACACACGATGAACTGACCATGTGAAGACAGTAAGTAGGTACACATGATGAACTGATCACGTGAAGACAGTAAGTAGGTACACATGATGAACTGATCACGTGAAGACAGTATGTAGGTACACATGATGAACTGATCACGTGAAGACAGTAAGTAGGTACACATGATGAACTGATCACGTGAAGACAGTAAGTAGGTACACATGATGAACTCGTCACGTGAAGTCAGTATGTAGGTACTACACACGATGAACTGACCACGTGAAGACAGTAAGTAGGTACACATGATGAACTGATCACGTGAAGACAGTATGTAGGTACACACGATGAACTGATCACGTGAAGACAGTATGTAGGTACACATGATGAACTGATCACGTGAAGACAGTATGTAGGTACACATGATGAACTGATCACGTGAAGACAGTAAGTAGGTACATATGATGAACTGGTCACGTGAAGTCAGTATGTAGGTACTACACACGATGAACTGACCACGTGAAGACAGTATGTAGGTACATATGATGAACTGACCACGTGAAGACAGTATGTAGGTACACCATGATGAACTGATCACGTGAAGACAGTATGTAGGTACACACGATGAACTGATCACGTAAAGACAGTATGTAGGTACACACGATGAACTGATCACGTGAAGACAGTATGTAGGTACACACGATGAACTGATCACGTGAAGACAGTATGTAGGTACACACGATGAACTGATCACGTGAAGACAGTATGTAGGTACACATGATGAACTTATCACGTGAAGACAATATGTAGGTACTACACACGATGAACTGATCACGTAAAGACAGTATGTAGGTACACACGATGAACTGATCACGTGAAGACAGTATGTAGGTACACACGATGAACTGATCACGTGAAGACAGTATGTAGGTACACACGATGAACTGATCACGTGAAGACAGTATGTAGGTACACACGATGAACTGATCACGTGAAGACAGTATGTAGGTACACATGCTGAACTGATCACGTGAAGACAGTATGTAGGTACACACGATGACCTGATCACGTGAAGACAGTATGTAGGTACACATGGTGAACTGAACACATGAAGACAGTATGTAGGTACACATGGTGAACTGATCACGTGAAGACAGTATGTAGGTACACATGGTGAACTGAACACATGAAGACAGTATGTAGGTACACAAGGTGAACTGAACACATGAAGACAGTATGTAGGTACACATGGTGAACTGAACACATGAAGACAGTATGTAGGTACACACGATGTACACGTCACGAACCGATCACGTGAAGACAGTATGTAGGTACACATGATGAACTGATGAAATAAAAAGACATTATATAGGTACACATCGTGCTTTACACATCATGAACAGACATTATATGTGCACATCATCTACAACTAAAATGACGGCAGTATATTTGCATATCATATCGTCAGCATCATCATATCATCAAAATTCCATGCCGACAAGCGTAGCCGGTCATGATTCGCGATCTCACACGATCACCATAGTCGTGGATCAGGCCTCTGTTCTTGTCTGGACCATACCATATGGCCAAGCCATCTAAATATTTATCTCTGCCTTCCCTTTCCTCTTTTTCCCCCAATCTTGTCACTTGTCACTAAATTGTTAAGTTCATTTCTCCTCATTACGTTTCAAAGAATCTTGGCTATATAAGCCTAATTTCTCGAAAATCAGCTTACGTTTATTTTTTAAATTTTTTCTTGGATGATTTGCTCCTTAGATTTTTTTGTCCGCTGAAGGTATTCTTTGTATTTTCCTCAAAAAACCACAAGGACAGTAAGTGGACATGCTGAGAAGCATTTAATGGCAACGTGGAAATGTGGTTTCTAAGAAAATTGCAATGAAGACCATACACGACAGGAAAATGAATGAGATAGTTCCACAAGATACTAACGAAAACCATAAGTTCATTAGAGAAATTAGTCGTCGACAATACAGATTTTTGGGGAACGTTGTGTTGGGAAATAAACTAGAAAACTTAGTGGTAGGTGGCAAAGCTGATGGGAAGGGAGCAGGGGGAGGGCAAGGAGATACATACCTGCATGGCTTGGCCACATGACAAATTCAGGGTAAGAACACAAACCTGATCCAGGACACCGGCGACTGTGAAAGATTACGAACTTTGGACGCTCATGTATATCGGCATGGCATGTGATGATGATGATTTTTCATACATAGACTCTCTCTCTCTCTCTCTCTCTCTCTCTCTCTCTCTCTCTCTCTCTCTCTCTCTCTCTCTCTCTCTCTCTATGTGGGTGGGTGCGGAATTTGTGTGTGGGTAGGTGCGGAATTTGTGTGTGGGTAGGTGCGGAATTTGTGTGTGGGTAGGTGCGGAATATGTGAGTTGACGGGGAGATGTGTGTGTGCGTGGGGGATGTGTGGCTCAGGAATGTGTGTTTGGCTGGGTGGTTGGAGGTGTGTGGGTGGAGGAGGATATGTGGATGAGTGCTTGTTGGTGAGTAATGGGACGGGTAGAGGATATGTGAGTGGGTGGGGGAGATGTGTGTAGGTGGGTGGGTGTGTGTGAGTGGGGGATGTGTGGGTTGGGTAATGTATGTGTGCGTGGGGTGTGGGTGGGTGGGATGTATGGTGGGTGAGAGGTGTGTGTGGGTGGGGAGATTTGTAGGTGTAGGGATGTGGTGGATGGGTGGGGGGGGGCATGTATGTGTGTGTGTGTGGGTTATGCGTGTGGTTGGGTGGGGGAGTTGGAGTGAATGGGGGATTTGTGGATGGGTGGTGGATGTGTCTCATAACATAGTAATATGCATTGTTTATGTTTAAAAAATGCACGTGACAATGTTTTTTCCTATGCACTGTTGATGAAAGAAAGATGAGTGATTGGAAAGGCCGAATGTAAGACGGGCCTGCGTGCCCAATTTGTTACCCTTTGAAAATAAAGTATGTTCGTTCGTTCGTTCGTTCTCTCTCTCTCTCTCTCTCTCTCTCTCTCTCTCTCTCTCTCTCTCTCTCTCTCTCTCTCTGTCTCTGTCTCTGTCTCTCTCTCTCTCTATCTATCTATCTCTATCTCTCTCTCATATATATATATATATATATAATACACACATACGAAGATGTATAATACGTAACACGCACATTCATGTTCATTCACATAAACGACACACACACACACACAAGCTTACACACACAAGCTTACACACACACACAAAACCTCCCCGCCCCCTTTCCCACCACCAACAACAAAAAACGACAGTAAGCCAACCTCATCAACAGACTGGCAGCAGAGCACGGCCACGGTGACGTCAGCATTCTCCGTGTGAATCGCAAATATCACTGTGTTCTAATTCCCAGAAATCCACAGTGTGAGTAATGCCACCCTTGACTCACCCATCCCCTCCCCTCGCCTCCTGCCCCCGCCTATTCTCACTCCCCTAGTGGGCAGTCTGTGATGTCCGTTACTCCTCCAGCCTCCAGCCTGTCGCCCTACCGAGCTTATGTAACACTGTACAGCATTGCCGCTACTACCACGCGATCGATAGTGGCTATTGGGGGGGGGGGGGGGGGAAGAAATGACCACTTCGTGGGCAGTGTGTGGTGTTCAGTTTCTGCCCATGTGTGATTGGGGCGGGGTGGGGATATATGCGGCGGTACTGAATAACTACTGTGACATGGTTGGTGAAAGGGGAGATATGTGGTAATTGGAGACACTTTGTAACGTGTTTCTTTTCAGAACTCTCCCTATCATTCTCTCTCTCTCTCCCTCTCTCTCACACACACTCCCTCCCTCCTCTCCTCTTTCACACACGTACATACGTGGAGATAGATGGATGGATGAACAGACAGACAAATAGATAGATGGATGGACTGGCGGGCGGGCGGGCGGACATACAGATAGTTAGATAGGCTTATTGATTGGTTGAATTATTTATTTATTGATGGATTGATTGATGAGTATATTGATAGATGGATGGATAGATGGATGGATGGATGAACAGACTGATAATTAGATCTGCCCGCAATCAGACACGTAGGTAGGTAAGTAGGTGGGTGGCTTGTGGGGTTAAGTAGATTGACAGACGGACAGACAGGCACGCATACATGGCTGACAGATATACAGACATTTTAGATCGGTAAATGGACAAAAGGCGTTGATGTGTCGGCGGACGGACAGATGTTTATAAGGAAGGATAGATAGATCAATGGGTGAGTGAATAGATGGATAGGTGGGTAGACAGACAGATCAACAGATACACAAATAAATAGACATTTCGATATATTAATAGACAGATATATAGAACAGAAAAATGCATTAGTTACTACCTCATGATCAGTACTGGTTAAACCACGGACGTGTCGGTACTTTGTTATGTTCGTTCTGCTGCTGAGGTGACTTTGCGATTATAAGTAATACTCTGGCTAGATGTGTTTGTTATTGTATGTGCTTCCTCGAAATGACTGAGTTTTACCCGTATAGGTTGCATGAGCTTTACCCTACAGGTCGCAAGAGTTTTACCCAATAGATCGCGTGAGTTTTACCTTACAGGTCGCATGAGGTTTACCCTACATGTCGCATGAGTTTTACCCATACAGGTTGCATGAGTTTTACCTATACAGGTCGCGTGAGTCTTATCCACACAGGTCGCATGTGCTATGGAAAGGTTCTGCATCTAATGGAGTGAGGCTGGTGTAGAGACTTTTCTCTCGACCCAGTACCAAAGTATCATAGCCGCCAGAACTGTGTTGCGTAGCTCTCCACCCCTTCTCCAAGCTCAGAAATAGCGGCATGCGGAATACCTCTACTGGAACGTGACATCTGGGAAGAGACATATTATTGTGCTCATCATCATCATCATCAAGTGAAATGCGAGCTGGCGTAGGTGTTCATGAATCCCCACAGATCTCTGTCTTTGGTTTTCTGGATCAACTCTGCTGATGATATTCCTCCCTGCCACGTCCCAATCCATCCAGCATCTTGGTCTGCCTCTGCCCCTCTTCCTCTCGATCTTTCCAGTTGCTACGATGTTCTCCGATGCCTCTCTTCTCATCACATGACCAAAAAAAGCTGTTTGTCTCTTCTTTTTGTTGTATATAATGTTCTAGCTTCATTAGCTTCTTTCAGGCCACCGTTGTTAGTTACTTTGGCAGTTCAATGAATTCGCAACATTCGTCTTAAGAACTACACTTCTGTTCCTTCCAAATTCTTCCTAATTTGTTAATTTACATTCCAAGATTCACTGCCATACAGCAAAACAGGTTCTGTATAGCACTTCAGCACCCTCTGTCATTTATTGATAGTGACGTATTTCATAAGATAGTCTTCATTCTCTGAAATGCAGCCTTTGTGATACCAGGTCATAATTCAGCACTGCACACATGGGCTGGCTAAGCTGAGGCCCAGGTTGATCATGTTTCCTGCACAGGTTTTAGGTACGTCATAGTCGACAGCGAAGTGGTCAAGACGTTTGGCTCGGGCTCCGAAGGTTGTGGGTTCGATTCCTGGCCGCGTCCTTCATTTTACGAATGAATTTTTTCGGAGGCTCCTGTGGGTCGTCGCTAGAGCTACGGAGTTCGTGCTATATGCGACGCTTTCCGACACTTTTATCGCACATGGGATAAAAACGACTTTTAAGCGACAGTCGGCAGGCTGGAAAACAATCCTCGGGGGGGGGGGGGGGGGGTTGAAGAATGTACCTTGTTTTACCCCATGCATGGCAAGAGTTACACAGAAATATCAATTGGGGAACCCTTTGAGACCATTAAGACAGGTCATAGATACACACATGTATTGTTTGGCGTTCATAGAAGTAGAAGAAAGAAGTAGAGACTAGAGGACTCACTAGACAACATAAAAAGCTATAGAAAAGCTATAGTTAACAACCGGGGTTCGAACCTGTCACCTCCAAATTACCACAACGCCTTGCTACACAGCTCAGTATTGGAATTAACAGTGAAACAGCAACAGTATTATGCCAAGCAATTGTTATTTTGCAAAATTAAACCATGTAAAGTAATAACTGCCTGATCTCCCTGGCCTAGAGGTTAGCGACTTTCTCCTTAATCCTGTATATCCACGCGAGGAACGTAACTTGCGCGAGAATCGGTTGCGGTTCTCGCCGCATTGGTAACTTACGGGGTATGTGAGCCGGCCGCTCAGAAAGCAATGGCAAACTACTGAGCGTAATCCTGCCAAGAAAACAATCAGCTGAAAGGAGGTGATGTTGACAACGATGTCCTGTAAAGGATGTGCAAAAAAGTAATAACTGGCTGGAGCTGTAATGAAAGCAATTGTTACAAAGTTAAGTATCATTGCTACTGGATGCTGGGAAGTTTATGAAACCTCGAGGCAATAAAAGTTGCTTCTTAACGCCGTGGGCATGCCGAAGCTTAAGATGGTCCTATGACAGATACTACCCTAAGGTGTGAAACATAGTTAAACGCGGTTCCAAATTGAGGGCAAAGGGTCGTTCTATTATGCTTCTTTCTTGTGCCAGTGAATATCACACAAAATGCTCATCACTACCCATGTGAAAAGTGGAACAAACAAGAGCCTCAACAAACCAACAACCCACAATAGGCCAAGGCATTATGAGATGATGTGGTCATTTCACTTCCTCGCCGCGTTTCCTTCCCCGGCAATTTCCAGGAAAGTTTGAAAATCGTCTGGTACCCCATTTTGTGAGGATGGGCTCAGGCTTTGAATTTGTTCTTATACCTCCCATGGTGCCTCCTGGTGATCGCAGGTTGAAATTAACATCGAGATGGGAGGAGCCAGCCTACATGTGTACCGGGAAATACCCTAGGAGGTAAAAGCGGATGGTATGTTAATGACCACATCACGGATTGAGTGCCGATTTGTCTATACAAATATGTGGCTAGCACCTTGTACCCTGTAGACTTAAAACGTGTCCAAATAAATAACAAGAACACGGTATAGAATGTATTAAGTTGCAAGGTTTTGGCCAGGGACTAATGAGTCACCGAGGGAGTTTGTGCAGTGGACTAGCAAATTCAGGTGCTAAATACATTGTTAGGAAAAAGCATGAGTACCCAGCGTGTGCATTGTTCTTGCCGCTCTTGTGTTGTATGGAAATCAGATTGAGCGCTAACACGTTCTGAGAGGGAAACGAACAAAGAAGCAAGAAACGTATGACTTAACAGTTGTGTACATATTCAAGAATATTGTTTCTGGAGTGGGTGTGAGTGGGACAGGATCTGGGGAGTAGGCATTTGCTCTTGGGAGGGGTGTTATTGCTGCAGCTGGGATCTAGGCATTATTCTGCAGCGGGTACAATGGGGCAACTTGCAGGTACAAGGCATTGTCTCGAGGTGAGACGTGGATGGAGAAATCAGCTAATAGCAACACAAGCTGGTCGTTTTTGTGGAAGCTAGGAGGCGCGGGGAGAGAAAATAGTAGCTAACAGAAGAAGGACGTGGACGATTAATGTATAAGTAGAGGAATAATAATAAGAAGAAATTGTAGTAGTGGTAGAAGAAGTAGTAGTAACAGCAGCAGCAATAGTAGTAGTAGTAGTAGTAGTAGTAGTAGTAGTAGTAGTAGTAGTAGTAGTAGTAGTAGTAGTAGTAGTAGTAGTAGTAGTAGTAGTAGTAGTAGCAGTAGTAGTAGTAGCAGCAGCAGCAGTAGTAATAGCAGCAGCAGTAGTAGTAGCAGCAGCATCAGCAGTAGCAGCAGCAGCAGTGGTAGTAGCAGCAGCAGCAGTAGTGGCAGAGCAAGAGAAATGATGCTGGATGGATTGCGACAGTGGCCTGGAGGAATATCAACGGTAGAGTTGATCTAGAAAACCAAAGACCAAGATCTGTGGAGAGTCATGAACGCCTGCGCCAGTCGGCATGGCACTTTATGGATAAGCAGTAGTAGTAGTAGGTAGTAGTAGTAGTAGTAGTAGTAGTAGTAGTAGTAGTAGTAGTAGTAGTAGTAGTAAATGTAGATATAGTAGTAGTAGTAACAGCAGCAGCAGTTGTAGTAGTAGTAGCTGTAGCAGCAGTAACAGTAGTAGTAGTAGTAGCAGTAGCCGTAGCAGCAGCAGCAGCAGTAGTTGTAGTTGTAGTAGTAGAAGTAGTAGTAGTAGTAGTAGTAGTAGTAGTTGTAGTTGTAGTAGTAGTAGTAGCAGCAGTAGTTGTAGTAGTAGTAGTAGTAGCAGTAGTAGTAGTAGTAGTAGTAGTAGTAGTAGTAGTAGTAGTAGTAGTAGTAGTAGTAGTAGTAGTAGTAGCAGCAGCAGTAGTTGTAGTAGTAGTAGTAGTAGTAGTAGCAGCAGCAGCAGCAGCAGAAGTAGTTGTAGTTGTAGTAGTAGTAGTAGTAGTAGTAGCAGCAGTAGTAGTAGTAGTAGTAGTAGTAGTAGTAGTAGTAGTAGTAGTAGTAGTAGTAGTAGTAGTAGTAGTAGTAGTAGCAGCAGTAGTTGTAGTAGTAGTAGTAGTAGTAGTAGTAGTAGAAGCAGTAGCAACAGTAGTTACAGCAGCGGTAGTTGGTGGTGATAATTAATGGTGGCTGCAGCAGCAATCGTCGATGTTGTCCAAACCGACACAACACGGCCGGTATCGGTGATGGTGGGTGTACTAGCAATAGTAGACAATAAGATTAAAGATGATAGTTACTGCATTTAAACAAACGAAGTGATTATACCCAGGGAATAATGATTCCGCATTATTCACAGATTCTGCTGGTCACGTGACATACTATGACGTCATCGGGACATATGTTTGACTATATTATTAATGTTTGTACACTATGTATCATGGACCTGTAGTACAGTGGTTAGCATCTTCGCCTTTTGTGCGGGGGACCGGGGTTCGATTTCTCTTCCCCCCCCCCCCCCCCCCCCCCCCCCCCCCCCCCGCAAATATTTTTTTTCCCATTTTTAATGTTTTTAAAATTTATTAAAAATTATTAAACATTACGAACTACAATATAGAATTGAGGGTTAAGGTTAGGATTTAGGACCAATATTCGGAAGAGTGCCCATTTTTTGTATCGCACGGATACCGTGGACTGGTCGCACTGAGAATAACGCTCAGTGACCTCACGTGACCAGCCGAATATGTGAATAATGCGGAGTCATTATTCCCAGCGCTCTGTGTATAAAGTCTCCTTAAACAAAATAACAGTCGACATGTATTTAAAGTATACCAATATTGTGGGAAATAAGTGATGCATTCTTGAAATTACAAAGACGAAAAATCACACACCCTGAAAAAAAGAAAAAAAATAAAGAAGATAAAATCGCAGCAACGAAAGATTCAAGATGTCAGGTCAAGAGAATTGTTAAACTCATATACACCGGTGACTCCCAAACATTGTTTAGAAGTCAAACATTTCGGTATCACAAATGTACTGGCATCACCGTGAATTAATTATGTTATTAATATTAGTAACCATGGTAACATTGTGACTAGTGCAACTGACTGCCGCTTCCGTGGTCCTTTTTAATACCCATCCCCCACACTCAAGGCAGAATCTTTTCGTACATGTATGGGGTCGAGGTCAACACAGCCTTATAATATTAGCACTAAATAACGTTCAGTGATGTTTGTTGGTTAGTTGGAAGAATGGTTGGGGGTTTGTAGGTCGTGAGTAGGTAGGTAGAATGATGGGATGGTAGGTAGGTAGATAGGTTGGATGGTTCTTGGTTGGTAGGTATGTTGAATGATTGGTTGGTTGGATGTTTGATTGGTTCGGTAGGTGGATGGGTGGTAGGTAGGTAATTGAATAGTTGATTGGTTGGTAGATAGGTTGAAGGATTGGCAGGTTGGATGTTTAGTTGTTAGGTTGGTTTGTTGGCTGGCTGGCTGGCTAGTTTGTTGGTAAGTTGGTTGGTTGGTTGGTTGTTGCTTAATCCCCGGAACAATTGTGTTTTAACTCTAAAGTTAGATGCATGGGCGATCACGTCGTTTTAGCACGGCGGAATAAAGTTGATGTAGAACAATGGTTCTCAACCGGTTAGGAATTTAGGGTTTCCGGGGGAGGGGGGGGGGGAGAGAGATTTAAGACCACATTGGCAGACTCAAACTGGCTTCAGGACCATATAAAACACAATCGTCCCCCTTTCTTGAATTATGCTTGAGATTGTGTGTGTGCATACGTGTGTGTGTGTGTGTGTGTGTGTGTGTATGTGTGTGTAAAAAAGGAGGGGGGGGTGACATTTTCGAAAAGGGGGTGGGGAATGGCATTCTGAACATATGGTGAAAGGGTGCATAGGCAAAACAAAACACAAAAAAAGGTTGAGAACCACTGATGTAGAGGGACTGTGTTGCCGAGCCGACCTTGTACCCTTCAAGCTAAGAAGGCACGGTAAGGCAGTGGCTGGGCTACTGACCACTTCATTCATTGAGTGGAGTTTGGTCTATCACAATATCCACAACGTTTCAAGATGACGGGGATACGAAGTCATTGACACTACGGCCAGATTACACACAAGCTGAGAGCTCTGGTACTGTCATCTCATCTCATCATGTTTCTCTTGTACCCTGCGGTGTCCAGGTGAAGTATAAACAGCGGGAGAGTGCCCGTTTATAGGCTTCATATATCGATATTCCCATGGACTCTGCTATTCCCTCTGTCCATCGTTTACGTGGTCGGCCTCTTCTTCTACTTCCATTTGATCTGTACATCATTGCTTGTTGTGGTATACTGTTAGTTACACGGCCAAACCACTTGACTTGCTGCCTTCTAATAAAATCTAGTGCTGCTATATCCCCCACTTTAGTCCTGATTTCTTCATTCCTGATTGTCTCTCTTCTTGATACATTGGGTATTCTTCCGAGTAATATCATTTCTGTTGAACTCTGGTGCCAGCCTTAATTTGATTTCTGAGCAAAATCAAAAGAGAGCCTATGACGGACAGAAAGATAACCAAAAAAAAAAAAAAAAAAAGGAATAAGGCAGTCCTTCAAAAAGCAGATGAAAATTGTAAATTGATTTGACAAATTAGACGTAGAGTCAAGAATTGTTGGGTATGTTATGCGAAGAACTAAATTTGAAGACTTATTGACAACTGGGAAACTTGAAGGGAAGAGATCAAGGCGGAGAACAAAGAGAGAAATGCCCAAATGACTTGGTCACAGACATAATCGAGACAACAACTAGATCTATCACACTGGTGGTAGTGGGAGATTTCCGCCCTCACTTATCGACATGGCACATAATGATGAAATGTATGGCAATTTTGCACTCGTTTCTAAGAAGACTAATGGGAAGTGTATTGTTCTGTGGTGTTGTAATGTAGAGTTGTTCTGTGGTATAGTTCCCTTACTGTCACATCGTCTGATGATGTGCGTTGAATGAATTGTTGTGAATTATTCTGTCTTAAAGTCTAATTTATGAATATTTATCTCTCACTCTCTTATATCAAGCATACTTTCATAGAACAGAAAACGGACGGCAACAAATTGTTTCATAAGCTCTTTCTCGCCTATTATAAGATTAGACCAGACCTTTCGGGGATTTATCAGTTTGCCTGTGTTTTGCTGCTTTCTCATCAAATGTGCTAGTTTCACTTGCAGTACAAAACAGTGTTTTCCTGTAGTGAATCAGAATAATGAAAGCATAAATAATAAATCGCACAATTTATTGCCCATATATTTCGCTACATCTCGTCTGGTGCATACTGTCGATTTCACACAAAATAAACTACAGTAGAGGGATCAATCCTTCAAGTTTAAGTATACAACACACATATTGCCTCAGTAAATTTAACTTGTCTACCATCGTAATTTTAAACTGACTATCCAATATTTTTGTTCATATAAATTTCGCTTAGCCATATAAATAGCAATTATTTCAGCTAATCTTAACGTTCGTCCATTTTGCGTGTTAAACAACACACGAAATGCATTGTCTCTATCAATTACGTGACTGGTTTCTAGAAGGTTCCCCGCTGTTGATGACGTGAGCAGTTTCCTGTGTGTAGGTTTCACTGGCTTACCAGATTCTTCTGTTGTTTATGCCGAGGTAGCGGGTTCAACTCCTTATATCAGTTGAACTAAAATGTTGACCTGTCTTGACTTGGGGACGTAAATTATAAGTAACCCTGAAGTCGAAGTGGGTTCACCTGATGGCGAGGGACACTAGTAATAGAGAAAGCTATGCAGGCGCTGTGGCGAAGGGATAACGAACGCGATTCGCAGTCCCACATATCGCGTTCGAAACACAGCTGCAGGTGATTTGGAAAGAGACTCCCTTGCGTTGGTTTTCATAGAGTGGTATGAGCATCGGAAAACTACTGAATGTAAACGTGCCTAGTAAATCACAAACAGCCAAAAATGTTAGGTTAGGCTGCGGCTTCGTGTAAAGGAAATGCAATTTAAAAAAAATAATAAAAAATCCGTCCGCAAAATAAATTACCAGTGTTAGTCAGTCAATCTTTCCTCTTGAGCCTAAGGCGGCGCATATGATAGAAGTCATAGTTCTCCATGTCCGGCGGTTCGCTGCTACCTGTTGTAGATCCTGGATGTTCACTTGGCCGTTGAATGAGCCTTCTCTGCGTTCACAAATATTTGTCCTCATCCACGTAGTTTTTTTTTTAAAATTGTCTGTTGCATCGTTATGCATTTTTTTTCTGCCGTCTTATATTTATTTATAATACTTTTTAAATGGCCTCAAGCAACCAGCGTTCCCAAATCGGCGCTTCTCCAACACATTTCCCATTTTTGTGTGTGCATCATCAGTGTTCACACCAAACAGTTTGAGAACCATTAGTTCAGAAATACGGGAATATACGAACAGACGAGGAAATCAAATTAAGTTTGATGCATGCGCAATTCTTCACTTTATTGAAAAATAACAAGAATACATATGTACATTACAACAAACATGGAGTCCATAACACGGAAAGAGACATCTATTCAGACACGAAGAGGCGAGCTCGCATAGAGGAGTTGAATTAAGATATCTCATATTTAATGCAATGAATATTGAGAACGGAGGAGACAGAAAATCGAAAATTCATAGCGAAAACACACTAGAGAAAACGACAGAAAAATGCCTGCTGCTTCGTCTCTAAATTCTTCGCCTGGGGATAGGAACGACGATCAAGGAAATAGAAAGGTTGTTGGTAACTATAAATGGAATCTTTCACTCGTACAAACAATGAGGATGGCACCAGATCCTAAAAATCCAAAACCTCGGACAGTAATGGAAGTACTGGTAGTTAGTTGCATATCCTTTACAGGACGTCGCAATCAACTCCATAATTTTTTGGCTGTTCGTGATTTCTTGGTAAGTTTACAGTAAGTAGTTTGCCATTGTTTTCTGATCGACCGGCACTCATACCTTTGTATGAGAAACCAACGCAAAACGGTCTACTTCCACATCGCCCACAGCTGTGTTTCGAACGCGGTATGCGGGATAACGAATCGCATTCGGAACCTCTTCGCCACAGAGTCGGTGAAGGCACTGATGGATTTTAAATAAGCGTTGTTTATTATTAATCCATCTCATATCTCGGCATAAACAGTGGCGTTTGGTTCTTCCAACATGAACGGTGGCTTTTGGTTCTCCCAACATGAACGGTGGCTTTTGGTTCTTCCAACTTGAAAGATGACTCTCCCAACTTGAAGGATGGATTTTGGTTCTCCCAACATGAACGGCGGCGTTTGGTTCTCGCAACATGAACGGCGGCTTTTGGGTCTCCCATCATGAACGGCGGCGTTTAGTTCTCCAAACGAACGATGGCTTTTTGGTTCTCCCAACACGAACGGCGGCTTTTGGTTCTCCCAACATAAACGGTGGCGTTTGGTTCTCTCAATGAACGATGACTTTTTGGTTCTCCCAACATGAACGGCGGCTTTTAGTTCTCCCAACATGAACAATGGCTTTTGGTTCTCTCAATGTGAACGGTTCTCAATGTGAACGGTAGCTTTTGGTTCTCCCAACGTGGACGATGGCTTTTTGTTTTCCAACAATAACGATGACTTTTAGTTTTCCAACATGAAGGATGGCTTTTGGTTCTCCCAACATGAACTATGGCAGTGACATAATGACAATGCGCATTGTTACCAAAACTACTATTCGGATTGAACCGCCAGTAGTAAGAGGTTGTTTTGTATGATTTGTCGAGCTCTTGGGTTGATCCAGCCGCTTAGAACAAGTATTGAATAATTTTCAGAACCGTCTGCAGTTAATATGGGAATTAGCGAGGACCAATATGGGATCTGGTCAGTTCAAATTGTGACCTAGCTCTCTTGAAGGACTAAAATTCACATATCTGCTGCAGTGTCTGTCGATGTCTGTGACTTTGGGGCTGCAAACGCAGTTACATATCTCGATTCACCGGGTTTGAAATCAGCCGTAGGCAATTTGGAAGCACGCCACCTTACGTTGAATTGTTTATTGTTATGAGCTTTAGCTGTTCAGAGAGCAACGAAGAACTACTAAATGTAAAATTGCCTAGAAAATTACAAACAGCCCCCAAAAAATGCTGGGATTGATTGCGACGTCCTGTAAACAACATGAAGCGAACATTAAGCCATTATCTGCAGCGGGATTACCTTAATTGCCTGGGGTTTGGAAAGCAGCCCAATGAGATGCGGAACCCAGCAGCCGGCTTCTAGTGAGATTTACGGATCTGGTTTACGGCGACTCGCGCCCATCAAACACACACTCCCAAGAAAAAAAATATAACCAAGAAGAAGAGAACAATATTTCCTCCCAGAAAAGAGGACAGAGATGATATTAAGTTGAATAGATGGTGATAGATGATAGCAGACATTTTCAAAGGCGGAATTCTTGGCTACATCTAACCCATTGACAATAGTTTGTTGATGTCTGACAAGTATACCGCTGTTGTCCTATAGCCTCTCCGAGTCTGCAGCTGGTTACCCGTGTCTGACCTTGCGGCGCCTTCTTCACATGTGTCTTTCTCTTCCTGTACAAGCCATCGCTTATAGTCTTATCTTCTTTCTAAGGCCTCGGGAACTGGCAAGACTTCATCTTGTGAGCCCTGATTGTATCCAGCATTCACTAGCCCAGTTATCTTGATTCAGTTTGTGTTTAACTCGGCTTGTTTTGTAACGATTTGTAATTGGTTTCATTTGAATTGAGCTTATTCGGTCTTTTAGCCGGCCCGTTAGCGAATGTGTCAGGTCATAGACATGACTGAGCTACCGTGTGACAGTAGACGGAACTACCTGCTTTCTGGTAGCGCCGAATTTTGTGCGGTGCTCACCAAACTCGACACCCTACATTGAGCCAACGGCGGAGGAGCACAACTGAGAGGGTACAAGCCTTATCCTGTTGCTTGGAAATGAAACCTAAGACTAAATGGCATGGCAGGGCAGACACGGCCTTAGTTTTAGTCGGCAACTGGTCTAGGATCGAAGCTGCGACTGACGAACAGTTAGAGCATTGCGTTGCTGATCTGGTAACTTCTGCAGCTTGTCTTGTTCCGGATGTTCCGGATCATGCTGCATGGGCAACACATGGTCTCTACAATTAACCCCCGGCTTTGTGCTATGGAAAGGGGTAAATAACTCCATCTAAAGTCTGGTTGTAGTTGGTATGTCTTTAGGCGGGAATAATGTAACAAACTATCGTCTGTCAAGACGGCAAGGTACCCCCCCCCCCCACTTTCTCTCTCTCTCTCTCTCTCTCTCTCTCTCTCTCTCTCTATCTCTATCTCTCTCTCTCTCTCTATCTCTATCTCTCTCTGTCTCTGTCTCTCTCTCTGTCTCTCTCTCTGTCTCTCTCTCTGTCTCTCTCTCTCTCTTTCTGTGTGTGTGTGTGGGGGGGGGGCGAATTTGATCGTGGGCTCCGCTGATAAGTGTCATGAGCGCTGTCGGACCAGGGTTCGGTGTCTGCATTCGTCGTCTCGCTAAGTGAGGGAAAAACCGGTCATCTATCTCTGCGTGTATCCAGGCCGCCTACACAGCGTGATGGCCCTGTCACATCACAGACCCATAACCGCCTCCTGCTTCCGGATATGTTTGTATGTGTGATCATGTCTTTTAACAATACTTGTATTGTACCACAGACGCCGAAGCTCATTCGGCCCCAGTCATTGCTTCTGTAACACATTAAACTTGTTTTGGTACTTGATCGTATGACTGACACATACGTATTCAAAGGACTCGTTATGTTTCAAATATTTTATGTCTCAAATTACTTATAGAAATGAAAAACGTAAACTGATTAGAGAAATTAGACGCAGACAGTCACAATGTTTTGGTCACGTTATGAGAAGAAATAAATTGGAGAACTTGGTGACAACTGGCAAGATCGAAGGGACCAAACCAAGGGGAAGACCAAGAAGTAAATACCTGGATGGCTTGACCACGTGGTATGGTCGAGACAGGAACACTGAGCTGATCCACGACTCCGGTGACCGAATGAGATGGCGAAACATGACCGCCCACGATTATAGACATGGCACATGATGATGATTATGTTTCAAACAATGTGGTTTATAGTTTGTAGAGGAGGTCAGTAAGGCCGAATGGATAAGAGCGCTGGCTTTTAAACTCCGTGGTGCTGATGCCGAGATAACGGGTTTAACCCTTTTCACCGGTCAGCTGGATTAAAATGAAATGTTGACCTTTCGCCCTTGACTTGGAGTACCTGATGGCGAGGGACACTAGTAACAGGGAAAGCTAATCCACATGCAAAAGTCAGTCCACTGCATTAGAAGTAGTAGCGCGGGTATAGACTACACTTGAATTCAAATCGAGTGAACGGCCCCTCCCCCACCCCCAAATCTGTTGTTAAAAGAACAGTACTTTCTACAGAGTGTTTTTAAAGTCTCACTACACTTTGTATGTAGAAAAATGTGTCAATATTGCTCTCTTCCGTTGATAAAACCATTATGTTTGGAGTTCAAAGAATTACTTCAGCAGACGACAGTCATTCGCTGCATATTGCTCCACGATGGACTGTGGAGAACATTGTTTGATGACATCATGTACTTCATTTTTCAAATGTGTTCTGCATACAAAGTGTAGTGAAGCTTTACAAACACCCTGATTAAGTTAAATCCCCTCAGTTTATGCATCCCTTTATACAGCATTCGTTCATTCATTCTCCACCGTATATCGCCTGAGCTAGACTCGGCCCTGCCGAACGTACAAGACCAGCATTGTGCAGTATTCCCGATGGACTGACATTTCCAGTAGCGGTCGTTTGACATTACGCCGGGCTAGTTTTAAACACGGGCTCTGACCTTTAGCATATTCATCTGCCACATGAGAGTGGCACACGGAGGCCCTGTCAAATTAATACAACACATTACTGTGGCTATCCCCAGCCTGGCGGGTTTGTTTAAATTAACCTGGAAACCTCCCACCCCCCAGTAGGTCGACCCTGGTTTTAATGAGCACCAGAAAATGGCATGGGATGTAAATGCGGGTGGTTTGATAATTGCCACATCAGTCATCAAGTGTCGGTTGGTCTTTAACCCTAGAATTACCAGGAATTTTTAGTAACACTGGTTACCAATAGGGTCCATATGGACCCCACCACATAATCGATTTTTAAAATATGTTAGCGTGTTTTTGGAGGATGTATTACTAACAAAGTCATAGCATATCAAACATATTAAAGCAAATTAAAAAAAGGTAGAGAAAGCAAAAAAAGGTGACATTAGGTAGAACCCATGGTAGTTGTATGGTTAAAAGTATGGGGCTAACACTACGTGACCAGTACGCCTTAAAGCGTGTAAAGGGGTAGTTTACTTCTCGTTCTTGACTTGGAGACGTAAATTACAAGTACCTAAGAAGTTCGACTGGGTTCGCTTGATAGCGAGGGGAACACTGGTAATATGGTATGTTAACCCTCACGCAAAAATCTACCTAATAGTAGCACGTGTGTGGATTACGCTTGAGTTCATAGCGAGCGAATAAAACAAAGTTATTACTGTGGGTAGGCGTAAAGCGACATAATGCGTATAGTGATGTAGTCATGGACACAAGAGATATGGAGATGGTTAGGCGTAAAGCGACATAATGCGTATAGTGATGTAGTCATGGACACAAGAGATATGGAGATGGTTAGGCGTAAAGCGACATAATGCGTATAGTGATGTAGTCATGGACACAAGAGATATGGAGATGGTTAGGCGTAAAGCGACATAATGCGTACATAGTGATGTAGTCATGGACACAAGAGATATGGAGATGGTTAGGCGTAAAGCGACATAATGCGTACATAGTGATGTAGTCATGGACACAAGAGATATGGAGATGGTTAGGCGTAAAGCGACATAATGCGTACATAGTGATGTAGTCATGGACACAAGAGATATGGAGCTACAGGGAGTTTGTATGTGTACTTCTGTTAACTAATTTAGTGTTGTCCCGCCTCTATTCTCTCCTCGTCTCTTGCCATGGGTGTGATCCAGTGCGCGAATGGTGGTACCGTACTACCCTATGATGGCATCTCTGACAGCTGGAGCAGATTTCTGCCACTTTAACTCTCCAATCTTCTGCCATCTTGACATCGGATTTTGTTTCTCTCTTGAAGTTGGTGTGGCTTACATTCTTGTTTGGCGTTCCCTCGCTTTGAACGAGCTGCTGCTTCAAGCGCAGAGGATTGATATTTTATGTGTGTGTTAGCTTTCCCTATTACAGGTGACCCTCGCCATCAGGCGAACCCACTCCGACTTCAGAGGTACTTGTAATTTACGTCCCCAAGTCAAGGACGAGAAGTTAACATTTTAGTCCAAGTTACCGGTGTGAGGGTTCAGCCCGTTAACTCAGCATCAGCTCATCCGGTGTTTAATAACGAACGCTCTTAACCATTCGGCCATGCTGGCTACCGCTTACATTGTAATTATTATACGTTGTAGCCCAGCTGTCTCAGCGTTCCACAACTATCTTTCTCTGTCAGAAAGTGTTGGTCCATTGCAGCCCACATTCAGTGCGGAGACAGTGCGCTTCACGTATGTTTGTGGCCACATTAGGGAGCTGTGAACTCAATTCACGAACTCTGGATCATTGACTAGTTTTGGCATTCTGTGAATGTATGTGTGTGTGATTTATTTATTATTTTTTTTTTGGGGGGGGGGGGAATGAAACATTAATTAGGAACGGGAGGTCTGTTAACTCACATCACAGACACATTAATACACATAAGGTAGGTTTACACACCGATGTTAAAACTGGCACCGTACCGTATTGATAGACGATAGTTTGTAAAATGGTGGTATGCCTCTCCAGAGCATAAATCCTAGGCTGAATTTTGAAACCACTTACTTGTTGCTCATGCAGCATGATCCCTCTCTCTCGGCCTGCCTAGTTTACTCCGGGTAAACAGCAATACGTCTGGAACAAGACAAAATGCAGAAGCTGTCGGATCAGCAGAGCAGTACTCTAACTGTCCGCCTGTCGGAGCTTCCAATCTAGACCAGTTGCCTACCAAGGCTTAGGGCAGTGGTTCTCAACCGGTGGGGAATTCCCCCCCCCCCCCCAGGGGGGAATTTTTTAGGGTTTCCCGGGGGGGGGGGGATGAAGACCATTTCAAGATCGCGTTAATACAAGAACCGATTACTTGATATTGTTTTTCCCTTCATACTTTACAGTTATGTATGTCTCATCCTTCTAAAATTCATTTTATTAAGTAAGTAGACCCACAAATCATGTTTTATGTGGATGTCTAGACTTTAGTATATGCTGTTAAATTTACCTTCCATTTTTACGTATACTGTGTAGGGGTGGGGGGATTTTTAGATAGGAAATATGAAAGGGAGGGGGGGGGGAATGACGTTCTGAAAATACGGTGAAGGGGGCACGGGCCAAAATTTTGATAGGAAGGGGGGGATGACGTTCTGAAAATATGGTGAAGGGGGGAACGGGCCAAAAAAGGTTGAGAACCACTGGCTTAGGGCCTGATCTGCCCTGCCATGACATTTAGTCTTTAGGTTGCATTTCCTCGCACTACGATAAGGCGTGTGCCCTCCAAGGGGCACTCCTCCTTACGCCGATGTTATAATATTGTTCAAACCCACTCATGGTCATCTTCAATACGTGCACTGCCTATAAGCACGAGCAATCACGCTTCGGCCTTCTCACACAATCACCGAAGTCTCGAATCAGGTCCGTGTTCTTGTCGTGATAATGCCACGTAGCCAAGCCAACCAGGTATTTATTCTCTCCGTCTCCTTGCTACTTTCTCATCACGAGTTGACAGTTGTCACTAAGTTTTCAAGTGTATTTCTCCTCGCAGTTAGTTAGTCGGGGTTCCAACTGCACGGCAAATTGATCGCCGCAATATGCTCCGTTCCTGTGCTAGTGAATATCACACAAATTGCCCCTCACTGCCCCACGTGAAACGAATTCATCTCATAACGTGGCCATAATAATAATAATAATAATAATAATAATAATAACGGCAATTATTATACTGAAATAAATCATTATTATGGTTTCTTGCTTTATTATCATTACACAGTTTTATTGTAATCATTTATTACGGCGGATTGGCAGGGGTTCTGGAAGAGTCTGAAAACTGAGAGGGAAGACCAGGAGAACTTTCAATCAGATAGCGGTGGAAATGATTAGTAGTGTGACTCTTCGCTGGCTGTTGAACGAGAAGACGGAGCGTGTATGGGAATGTCCTGAATGTAGTGATGTCAGTTATTAGCTTAACTCAACTCAACATTGTAATCATTGTTGTCAATATTATGCCCGTCTTCTTCTGTGTCTTCCTTTTCATACCGTTAGTGTGTTTTTGTTTGCGCGCGCGTGTGTTGTGTGTGATATCTATAACCACCGTTTTCATTTACTGTTATAATTTATACGCAAACTGTATAGATACAGCAGTATAGATTGAAAGTTAGGTGATTAGAAATTCCAACGCAGGACTCGAAGTTCGAAGCAATGAAAGTCTCTTCGCATTTGACCGCCCAATTATACCCAGAAAATTAGCTTCATTGTGAAAACTTGGCGGAAGCAACGACCCACACAACTTTCCCTTTCGCCTTAAGCAATTCTGTGATTTCCCATTTTCTGTTAAATTATTGTGGGCACGTGTGCAGTTTGTGAATGTACAAGCGGGTTCCGTCTCAGCATAGGGTTGGTGAATTGTTTTAAGCACCAACAAGGATCATCATCATGTGCCATATTGATTGAACGGCAGAAGATGAAATGGTTCGGCCGGAGGTCAGCATGGCTGAATGGATTGGAGGGCTCGTTCTTAAACATCCTGTGTGCTTATGCCGAGGTAGCCATTTCTGTCCCTACATCGGTCAGTTAGACTAAAATGTTGATTTCTCGTCCTTGTCTTGGTGACATAATTAAAAGTACCTGTGAAGTCTGAGTGGGTTCGCCTGATGGCGGGGGATACTGATAACAGGGAAGGTTAATCCACATGCAAAAATCAGTCCTAGTGCACTATAAGTAGTAACACGCGATGGCCTACACTTAAGCTTAAAGCGAGCGAGCGCAATATATATATATGTGTGTGTGTGTGTGTATGTGTATGTGTGTGTGTGTGTATGGTTCAGCCATTTCGTTAGATTGCAGTGCCATTAGTTACCAGTACTGGTGTTACACCAAATAAGATCTTATTCGAGAGTAGCCAAAGCTGATTTGATAAGACCGTAACCAAAGAATGTCTGATACGAGAGCAACCAAAGAAGATTTGATAAGACCGTAACCAAGGAATGTCTGATACGAGAGAAAGAGGACGCCCGAGAAGCAAATGGATTGACGACATCAAGGGCATTATACAATCACACGGAATGACGCTATCCATTACCACACATCGTGCGCTGACACGTCAGTTTTACCTCCCTACGAAGCTTGACTGCAAATGTGGGTGTTGATGATGATAACAAGGCTTTCAAAATGAATGTCAGTATGTTTAATGTACGTAATTTTAATAACTGCATACTTATAAAGTTTAGTTTACGATGAAATATAAGTACATTATACGAGTTAGAACCTAATGCCAATTTTTTTGTAACTTCTCCTTATGGCCCATTCTGTCTCGTGTGCTGCCAGTCATTTCTGATACTGACATTCCTCCATGCCTAAATGTCAAACTGTCCGGCATCTTCTCTCTCTGTCTGCCCCTGTCCCTCATTCCCTCCAGTTTTCCCTTTGTGATGACATACTCCACCTTTCCCCTGCACATTACATGCCCGATGGATGTGGGCTGTCTTCTTCTGATGGTACTAGTACTCTTTGTGAGTTAACTTCTTTCAAGATACCTTCATTTCTCTTTCTATCCGTTCACGGTGTGCTCAGCATTCTTATGTGAAACCATATCTACACAACTTCCACATAATTGCTCATTTGTCTGCTAAGTGTTCATGATTCGCTTCCGTACATCAGGATATGCTGAATATAGCTCTTAATTGATTTATTGCCATGGGACAATTAGTTAGTTGGTTAGTTAGGTAGTCAGTCAGTCAGTCAATCAGTCAGTCAGTCAGTCATGTCAGTCAGTCAGTCAGTTAGGTTAGTTAGTTAGTCCACAGATCATCCTCATTGCGCATCAAACCATTCAGTCTATAAGTGTTCGTATCCCCTCCTCAGGAAATCCCGCAGCGTGTAGCGGCTAACGACACCAGTTCTGTGTTGGTTTATCAATCTTCTTTGGTCTCCTGCGTAGTGGTCTTGTTTGGCCACCCCTCTTTTAATTTGCAGTTCTCACCGTCTGACCATGGTTGTAGATTCACTGTCATCACGTGGTTCTCGCAACAGTCTTACTTCTCGTAGAGCATTCAGAATGTCTGCCTGGTCCATGGCACGTCCGCCTTCGACAGTGGCCTTACTTGCAATCCTGACAGCCTGCTCATTCCCTTGTACACCCGCATGCCCTGGCACGAAGACGAAACTAATCTTTGCCAGCCGAGACCGCTCCAGCCACTCTCTTTAGACCCACCCCATCTCTATCCTCCTGAGCATACTCATTGAGTCACTAAGGACACAAGCCCAATTGAATGTATGTGTCTCAAGCCATGTTATTGTTTTACTTACTGCCATGACTTCCATAGTCAGGCTGCATGTGGTCAAAGCAAAAGCGCCAGACTCTTCCTTCACAGTTTTCCCTCCGGCCTGAGCCGTAAAGACCCATGAACTTCTCACTCCTCGGACGACCGACCCATCAGTGTAAATGACAGCATCATCCTGTAAAGAATTCTCGAAGATCAGAGCCTGTACTTCCGCCTCCACAGCAGCTGGATTTTATTGTCTGCATTTCCTGTCTAGTTGGATACACACTGAAAAGAATGCTCGTCCGCGCCCCCCACTCCCCACATGTAGCCTTACCTGCAAGCCTGTCAGCCCGCTCATTTCCTTGGACTCCCGCATGCCCTGGCACGAAAATGAAACTAATCTTAGCTAGCCGTGACCGCTCCAGAGACAACACCCACTGCCTTCTGACCACCCCATCGCTATCTTCCTGTGGTTACTTATTGAGTCACCAAGGAAACATGCCCAAGGAAACATGCCAAAGGAAACATGCCCAAGTAAAGGTCTGTCTCAAGCCATATGATTGCACCAGAATCCTCCTTCACAATTTGTATAAACGTATACTATACACAGTAGTGTGCATACAATCACATGATGACGACATGTTGCACATAATGCTCGCTGCCCGGCAGGGTAATTAGTTGGAATCTCCATTAACGTCATAGACTTGAGTTTGTTTTGAAGCATGATTATCAATTGATAAATACAGTCATGGTTTCCCCTTGCTTTCCGCCGGTTTGTGTATAGTTGACTCCTCTAGTCTCTGTCTTAGAATACAGACCTGCAAGGAGACAGGTAGGGGTCGAAGGTTACGTTTGTTGCATCTTAACCGCCGATGGCCACTTCAAAAGTATTTTATATATATAGCTGATCTATGCCATCGAAGATTCGCAAGATGTGGAGATACGTGATCGCCCGCACCAATCGGCAATTCACTTGGTGATGATACTACCCCTCCACACCAGTTAGACATATCTTCCGATATAGTCTTTGATATATTTATATGTTCACCCTACTTTCGTGGCACTATCCCAGCTGAACTCTCTCCGCGAATATCCTTGCCGCGA
Source organism: Cepaea nemoralis (assembly GCA_014155875.1). Taxonomy (NCBI): domain Eukaryota; kingdom Metazoa; phylum Mollusca; class Gastropoda; order Stylommatophora; family Helicidae; genus Cepaea; species Cepaea nemoralis. Next base: position 143,647 of record JACEFZ010002323.1, read on the forward strand.
CAGGCCTCCCGTCAAATCTTCAAAGACAAGTCTGCCTGCCATTAATCATAAAACCCCAGCTAACCTCAAATACGTTTCCTCCATTCAATCGATCTCACTTTCTTTGACAGCCCAACATCTTGCTCTTTAAATAGTGTATTTTTGATCAGTCCTACTTTCTAAATGGACCGGCCTGTCGTCCCTAGCTTCCTGGTCGCGGCAAAAGAAACCATGTTTGATGTCTAGAGTTTAGTGATTTCCCGCCGACATCTGAACACACTTAGACCTAACGCAGTTTTGATATACAGCGGAGGTGTTAGGTCGCTTGAAAAACACGATATCAGCATTAGATGTCGTGCCGGTCGTATGTGTAAATATTTTGTCAATCTCCAAGATATTAAATAGTTTCATGTAATACCCAGCGGCGGTTCTACAGTTTTGTGTAGGAGGGGTTCAGCGTCGAAGAGATAGCACTCAGTAGTTCCCCAGTTGAATTTGTACTGCAGTCCTTGTTTGGCTTGTGCTATGTTTATGGTCTTGGAGGCATGCATGTCACGTACAGCCCCGAGCGATACTGTCACGGCCGGACGTTATTTAGCGTGGCGTTGTTGTCCGAGTTGGTTTGATAATAGATGGAGTGGCGCAGCTAAGGCAAGGAGGCGGGAGTTGGTTGGTTATGGGGAGAAACATAAATGTGTTCAAATTGTCGATTGATTTCAAGTTCACGGTGGAGGTCGGCATAGCCGAATGGTTAAGGGCGCTCGTTCTTAAGCTTCCGGTGTGCTGATGCTGAAATAGGGGTACACCGGCAAGTTGAACTAAAATGTTGACTTCTCGTCCTTGACTTGGGGGCGTAAAAATCGACACTGATAATAGGGAAAAGTAGTCCACACGCAAAATTCAGTCCAGTGCTACTTGAAGTGGTGTGTATGGACTACTCTTTGAGTTCAAAACCTTTCTTCATCTCATTGTCTTCCTCTGCTGGTTGATGATTGAGCCGACCTTTGTTTGTTTGTTTTTGTTTTTTTTAGATCAGTACAGAGATCATGAAGTACTGTTGAGTAGTGAAGTGAAAGCTGCACCGGTTAGTCGGTGATGTTGTTCGCCGTGATCCCTTGTCGAAATGTCATATCCTCCAGCGAGCAGTCGATTGAAAGAGGAATTGTTTGGTAGCATAACACTATCATGCATTAGTTAGTTAGTTAGTTACTTGGTTGGTTGGTTGGTTAGTTAGTTAGTTAGTTAGTTAGTTGGTTGGTTGGTTGGTTGGTTGGTTTGGTTGGTTGGTTAGTTAGTTAGTTAGTTAGTTAGTTAGTTACTTGGTTGGTTGGTTTGGTTGGTTGGTTAGTTAGTTAGTTAGTTAGTTACTTGGTTG